>JAOEHY010016256.1:0-30485 GCA_025447955.1 Psilopsiagon aurifrons | reverse complement strand
ATGCCTCTTTGGTCAGTTTGGGTCAGGTGTCCTGTCTCTGCTTCCTCCCGGCTTCCCCTCCTCCCTGGCAGAGCATGGGGCTCTGAATGTCCTTGGCCAGACCAAACATCACTAAGCCATAACTAAAAACATTGGTGTTATCAACACTGTTCCCAGGCCGAAACTCAAAAACACAGAGCTGCACCAGCTACCGAGAAGGAGAAAAATGACTGCTACTGCTGAACCCAGGACAACTTTTCATTAATTATTTAGAACCAAGTTTCATCCTTTATCTCACAAAATAGTGAGAAATTTCTGCTACCATGGCCTTTATTCTAATTTCCTCAAATGAAAAAAATAAAATTCAAGTGAGCTAAACATGAAGAGAATATCATAGAAGACGACTATAAACTCCACCGCATTCTGATAAGGAGACTTGATAATGCTAGACATACAAAGAGAAGATTCATTGCAACACAAATTATGGATGCTCATTTTGGCTGCTTATAAACATTTGAATGTCATCACTGGCCTGGCATTCCAGCATGTCATGCGATTTCCAGTTCATTTTGGGTATCAAGATGCAAGATGCACAGAGAAGCTTTCCCTAAACACACACCTTAGCATGATGAAAATGTATAAATCACATTATATTTTTTTTTCTCTATTGTATAAAACTAGTGGTTTGGCTTCACTGCCCCTTTTGTCTCTAACATACATTTTCCACTTTTATAGCAGTGACTGTTTGTTTCTCAGTGTCAAGCCAAAGAATTTCTTCCCATTCTTTCTAGTTTGGTTAGCTTTTGTATCTTGCTAAAAGCTATAGGTATTCTGAATATATTGGGAATAAAGAGTGAACATATCTCAGTATCTGAGAGAATTAATGGTAAAGGATAAATTAATGCTAGAAACTAATCTCTAAGGCAAAAATTATTTCTGAACCATTTTGTTTCTGTCAGTGTATGAGGCAGGAGGTACAGAAGTGGGGTGTTCATCCATGATGTATTTATACAGCCAAAACTCAGCTTTGCATTTATCTGGCATGCATTTCATTCTGTGAAATATCTTAGTTCATGGCATATGCACATTAATGAAGACTCAGTCTTCAATATATCCATGAGTATACATTGTTTTCTGCTCAGATGGAATATGTCTTCTTGGTGAAGAGTTTTATTATGGCAAAATAGAAGAAACGTTGGCCTCAGTCTCCTTCAAACTAATGCAAGCAATCTTTTAAATATTCTGGATTCAGGCCAGAAGTAGTTTGAATTTCTCATAAGAAACCTGTCTCGAGCATGGAAAGTAAGTTCAATGCAGATAATTTGTTTATAACATGCTTTGTTGATATGCACACCTAGCAGCTCATCAAAGTACTTAAGCAAAATTAGTCCAAAGTTTTGTATGTGTAAATGAGATAGAGCTGTGGTCAACTACATAGTTTCTATGGTGGTTGTGAGGCATTAGCTATGTGCTGTGCAAAAGTGTATTCTGTGAACCATAGATCGAATATACCTCAGATACTGAACAAAGCAAGTGCCTGTAAGATATCTGATTTTTGACTAGGGTACTGCAAGTAAATGTTCCCATTAAATCAATCATGACAAGTTATTTAAAAGTTTTTATTACAAAAATTTGAAAAGTACTGCATTGAACACAACTATATAAATAAACTGTTATTAAAAGACGCATGAAATACAGAAAGGAACTCACATATCTAAGATTGACGAACTCTCCTTGAAATTTTGAGTGCCGAATCTGTGACTGCAGACCAGGTAATGACAATGTTGTTCTCTACATCAAGTTCAAAAGGAAGCATGGTAGCTAACTATGCAAGCAAATAAGAAAACACAAAGGGTTTATTTCTGTAATTTAACTTAAGTACTCGACTTCATCCATGTCATGCCCCCACTGTTTTCATAAGGCAAAACAGACATGGCTTAGAGAAAGCTCTTCAGCAGATGAAAAGTGTGAAAAGAACACAGAATAAAGCTGAAAGGAAATGCTCTCTCACAGATCATGCTCCAGAAAAAGTTTATCTTTTAGGCTGGAAGTAGGTGAGGAGCAGGATGGGCTTAGATAAATGTTCATTGATTTACAATGACAATAAGGAAAGTTAGTCCTTATTAGGACTAGCTATTAGTCTTTATTAGCCAGTTTGTTAGTTAGAACATTCTTAGAATGGAAAAGAGATGAAATCTTTATCTTTAGTGGTGACTGCACGAAAGAGTTAAACATGAGCATGGAAAGACAGAACATTTTGAACAATCTCTAAGGAGAGATGTTTTGGTCAATATTATCAATGTTCTGGCTCAAGTGAGGCATGGATACAGTTTAGCTCACATTTTACCTGAATGTCCTTCAAGTATAATAGTACTCTTTTTTTTTTTTTTTGGTCAGTTGTTGATTGATATCTGGAGAAAATCCTGGAAAAGGCATATGATATTTCTCTGAATATTCTTTCAGCAGCCAATGAATTTCCTGGACCAAAAATGGTGCTTCAAACATCAGTAATGATGCTGGTGACTGGCATAAAATATACGATCATATTCAAAATCCTTTTCAAAGATATTCTTCCTTTAACCCAGATTTGTTTTTTCTTGACTTTCAGATCTTCTTCTGTATTAGGAAAATACGAGCAAGTTATGTCAGCACAGAAAGTTCTAGGATTCATATTTGCAATTTGATCACAGGTGAAGGGAAACCAACAAAGCAGCATGACTGAAGCTCAAAGAATGGGAACAACCACAAAGTGAATAATTTCAAGGAATAAATTCTATGCAACAGCTAAAGCACATCTGAGAAAAATGTTTATATAGTAAGATAGATAGTTAAGTTGTTAGGAAAACCAACATGAATCCATCTGTTTAACAGCAAGGCTTTTTGTAGTTGGTAATGGTTTAGAGAAAATAAAATTAAGCAATTTCACCAAAACTGAAATCCATGAGGTGCACACTTTCAAAGATAATCTACAGATATAGTTTAAATGTTAATAATGAATCTGAAGAAATTAAGTTGTCAAATGGGAAGAATAGAGTCCTGAGTGCTTAATAAGCACAAACCTCAGTTTCCACAGTCTTTCAATGATCATATGAATATAGGCAGAATGAACAGACTTTGAAGTCAAACACCTATAATTTGGTGTGTTAAATACAAGTGGGTCCCCTTGACAGCACAGAAAATGTCTAAGAGAAACTAAACGTTCTTGATTTGTTTCCATAGTGGGTTAGCTATCATAATTTTAAATCCTAATTTACTGTATATGTTTGTATAAATTTACTTTTTAATGCTGGTGTATTTGTAAGAGAAGGAAATTTGTGGAGATGCACTTTTAGCATGTTCTCCCACAAGCTGTCTGTAACAGTCTCTAACTCACTGGTGTTGAACAGCAAATATTAAGGCTTAGGCTCTGGGTCAGTCAGACCACTGCTGTGCCACTGGCTTTGAGTAGTTTCTGGATAACAAAAGAATCTTCTAAAGAAATAGGAAAAAGCAAAAGTGTGCTGACATCTGTTGTCAGCAATGACTGAATCTCCAAGATATATTGTCAGGTTACCTGAATTTTTCTGATGCTGCTGCTACTATTAGTAACAGCACTAGGGTTGGTATTATAATTAGTTTAGATGTAGCTATAAGACCTTAGAAGTAAGTGAAAATCTTACTCTTCATGCTGGTTTTTGACAACCTATTATGACTTGTGGTGTTGTTCCTGAAGAGATGATGTTTCCACTTCTGGCATTCCCCCGTTTGTTTATTTACAGTTTAACTGCAGTTGATGCCTGGTGCATGGCTTTATTGCATAAGGACCAATGGCTACAGGGACAAGTTCAGTGCCTTTAACACAGGAGTGTGACTTCAAGAGAAGAACAAGCCACAGGAACAGATGAAGTACTAAGGAACCAGCTACTAAGACCATTTTCTTGAAATAGTTTTAGCCATAAAAAAAGGCTGGAGTAAATAAAACCAGTAAAATAATAGAAGAGGTCCTTCTCTTTAGAATTAGCAACAAAGACTTCTGTGAGAAAAGACAAAAACGTCAAAAAGATACCAAATACAATGCATCAAGAATAAGACCCTTTCCACAGCAGTGGTACACACTGCTTTGATGAATTCAGGGGACCAATGCTTTGAGGAATCTGGAGTTCAAAAATTAAAAAAAAATACTCCTACACTATGATATATAGAATTTTTTATACTATTGTAGAAGCTTTACTTAAAAATACATAGCTTTTCTTGGCATCAAATATTTTTAGCTTATAGAAAATAGGGTTTAATATTGGAAATACAAAAAATATAAAATTGGAAGCAGCATCTTTACCTGTGGAATCTAGGTTGAGCAGCAGAACTCTGAGGCTGGGCTTGGACTCTGCCATTTTACTGCTCAAAGATTTACTACTTATATGGCCAAATTGTTTCGCCCTTCTTTGCCTGAAGATTTCTTTATAACTGTAACAATATTTATTTTGAAATGTAGTGTTTTAAAGAAAAATTAATTACAAGACCTGCAATACCATGGTGTACTGGCTTTGGTATATAATTTTAATAGGATGTAGTAGATAAACTAGAATATGGTGTCAATTTATCAATACTGCAGGTATTTAAACATGCTGCATAAATGTCAGCCTATTTTTCTTGCTTTTGCCCTGCACCAACGATAAGAGCCATTTCTGAAGAGTGAGAATTAAAAAGACGATTTTGATATGTTTGAGCAGTTTTGTGGTATTTGAAAAAATAAGAGACAACACATTTGGGGAATTAGCAATAAAGGCATCTATATGGGAGAAAATCTTAACAAGTACACTTTGAATCCTCTTTATTTGGTATACTTAAGCCTCATTTTTTTAAATTACTTTCCTGTAGTACAGCTTTTTTGTCTTGTTGCCAGCAATACAGAGAGGACATTATGAGGCAGAAACGTCAGGGCTAGTCTTTACCACTCTATATCACATGCTAGAGAACTCTAACATGTACCAACTTGCTCTACTAAGAGCTATTTGGGTAACCAAGAAACATGTGCCAGGGATGATGGAAAGCAAACTCACAATATCAGTCCTGTAATTGTGAGGATATCAATCTCCTTTCCACCTTTCTTGAAACCAAACTGTCAAATAAAACCCCAGATATGCTATTTTGAAACTTCATTATAGAGATACTTGTATGTGAGCAATGTTGAAGAATTTCTAAAGGCTAGAAGCACATTCTTTATGGAAACAAGTTAGTGTAGACACAAGATTAATTTCCTTTGAGCATCATCTTTTCCCTTGAGAAAATAAAACGATGTGATTGATATTGATTCAAAAGCATGTTCTCTTCCAAATAACATTTTAAAGTTAGAGCTATAAAGACATGTATAATTAATTAACAGAATAAAGTGAAATTTTGAATGGAAGACCTTCATGCAGCTGGGAAGAAACAGAAAAAGCATTTTTCATAAGGAACAATGTGTTTTATATAAAGTTGGTTTAATAAAGAGACCCAGGCAAGTTATTCATAACATATAATTTATTTGACAGGTTAATTTTCTTTTCCTTCTTATGGTGAACCAAAACAGATGCATATTTTTTTGTTTGAAAAAAGTAATTTGTTATTATAATATTATATTTTAATGTACAAGGTGATTACAGGTTTTCAGGTACTGCAAATACTGTATTTGGCATTCTGATATTTCTGTATGAAGTTATGAGCATGTCTTATGGATTGCATCATGCTCCTTCAGTTTCATAACTTTTCTAACAGAGCTCTGAGACATCTGTAATTTTGTGTTTTGGGCAATGTCCCATGCTGATTTAATATAGTTGGTCTGGGTACAACTGCTTCCATGTGCAAGTATTTCACGCTTGTGTGAGAGTAAAACTTGAAGCGCTTGTTTTGGGCCTTATCCAAAAGAAATCAGCAAAAGACTTTTTCCATTGACTTCAGTGACGGTGGTTCACTGTTCCTGTGAGCATCTTGATGAGTGAAAACTCAAATACATGGGTCATGAAGACAGACTGGCTGTGAAGAGAGTTGAACAAATACTTACCAGAATTTTTCTTAGCAAGCAGATTGATTAATTGTCCAGAATGACCTGTAGTTCCAGTTGGTTTAGATATTTTGCTTAAATCATTCTTAAACTTGATATATGTTATTCTGTGCTATCACTGTTCCATGTTGTTTCAGGAGTGGTTGTAACTGTGAAATAAGAATAATCTTCAGCAAGTGACCAGGACAGTCCTGGTTTCTGGCAGTTTGTCAATCAATTGCTCTTATCACCCCATACAATGAGGTGTCTGGGTGTGAAGACACTTTGAAAGGAAGAAGTATCTTTGTTTTTACACAGGATATCTCTCTACATATTATAATAGCCTTGGAAATAGACAATCCAATCATAAGCTTTCTGGAAGTGCCAGCAAGGCCCTGCTCTTCCCATATCCCTGTGAGGTTCTGGTACTATTGACATAACATTTATTTTTCTGGGCTTAGATTGTAGTCTGGGGTAATGTCTCAAACCAGAGTGCCGTCCACGGGCTGACTAGATACCAGTGAGATTGCTTTCAGGCAGATTTGGCATGTCCTATCAGAACTCCCTGTTATGTGCAATTTTAATATATATTTGAATATTTAGAGAAACATGATATTCTGACTTGTATTTTTGCATATAGTTAAAAAAAAAAAAAAGGTACAAAATCCAATACTGCTTATTATCACACAATGTCTGCTTAAGCATGATTTTATTTCATCCATTTTTTTTTGCAGAATGTTAAGTAAAACTGTCTGACCACAGCTTTCTCCATGACATTTTGAGGCCTTCAGTGACATGGACCTGAAAGTACAAAGTTCAAAAGTGAAGTGCACTGACAATGCATTTATGTGCATTGCACCTAACAAACCAGTGTTTTTCTGTCACTGTCATAGCCATTCTGGTTGCTTGCAAAGTTTTTAAGATATACAATCAAAACTGTGGATCAACCATTTAAAATTAATAGACTTACGTAAGCCTCAGAGTTTTACTTATGATTCCTGAATGTGAGAAGAAAATATAACACAGAACATGGTTTTATAAATTCATGGTTCTTGGAGGCTTATTGAGAAACTGTTACTTAAACTCAAGCAGTGAAGAAGACTGTGAGAGGGCTGGGATTGTTCAGCCTGGAGAAGAGAAGTCTTTGGGGAGACCTTATTGTGGCCTTTCAGTACTTTTAAGATGCATATAAGAAAGATTCTTTTTAGCAGGGCCTGTTGCAATAAGATGAGAGGTAATGGTTTTAAACTAAAAAGGGGAGATTCAGACTGAATGTGAGGAAAAAATTCTTTACAGTGAGGGTGGCAAAATACTGGAACAGGTTACCCAGAGAAGTGATGGATGTGCCATGTCTGGAGACATTCAAGGCCAGACAGGATGTGGTTCTGAGCAACCTGATCTAACTGAAGATGTCCCTGTGCCGTGGTTTATGCCCAGCCATAACTCAGAAAACAACACAGTCTCTCTCACCTCCCTCTCCTCCACCCCCCTCTCAGAGGGATGGGGAGGAGAATCAAAACAATGTAACTCCTACCAGCTGAGATGAGAACAGAACAGTAACTAAGCTATAACACAAACCAATGCTGCTACCACCAATAATAATAATGATAAGGGAAGAAAATACAACCGCTCACCACCCACTGACTGACACCCAGCCCGACCAAGCAGTGACCTAACCTTTCTGGGTAACTGCCCTCAGTTTATATAGTGGGCATGATGTGTTGTGGTATAGAATACCTCTTTGGTTAATTTGGGTCAGGTGTCCTGTCTCTGCTACCCCCCGGCTTCCCCTCCTCCCTAGCAGAGCATGAGACTCAGAAAGTCCTTGGTCAAACTAAACATTACTGAGCAGCAACTGAAAGCGTCGGTATTATCAGCACTGTTCCCAGGTCAAAAGTAAAAACCAGCCACTAAGAACAAGAAAAAATGATTGCTACTGCTGAACCCAGGACACCCTGCCCATTGCAGCTAGGTTGGAAGTACATGACCTTTGAACATTCCTTCCAACTCGAATCATTGTATGATTATGTCCCAGGAGACTTAGTTTGCTCTTTAGATGAAGTGAAAGGATTGCAGAGTAATGTCACAAAAGAGGCTACTCTTAAAATCAGTTACGGGCAAACCTCCACTCTGGTTGGATGTGTAATCAACTGTGAACATTTTGCTCCAGATTTGCTATTTAAGCTGCTGCTGCGATTCTCATTCCTGCTTCAGTAACGAAAACAGAATCTGAGTTTGAAATATAAATATCCCTAATCTAATTGTAAAGCAGAAACTATTCTTGCATCATCTTTCTTGATCACACATATTAACAATTTACATCTTCAGTTACTGGACCAGCGTTACAACCTCTTTGTTCTATTTTCAGTCAGGTAGTTTTTAATAGTAAGACTGAAAATTTCGGTAATGGTACCTTTTTTTTTTTGTTATATCCTGCCACTAAAAGAAGACTAAGAATCTACAGGAGCAAAAACATAAAAAAAAAAAAAAAAAAAAAAAAAATTTTTCTTCAACCAAAATAATATCAAGATCCCAATTTCAGCATACTTTTCTTAGTAGACTTTACTCCCTACTTTGCAGAAGCTGTACTTCCTACAACTTCCATAAATTATTACTTGACTTAAAAGAGTAGGTATATTTATTTTTATTTGAGTTGAGGCATTCACAGTTATAATAATTCATATTCTTTAAAATAAATAGTCTTTAGACTGACCTATGCTAAGACCTATGATTGCAATTAAGGCACTATTTTAGTAGCTTTCATTTTTAGTAGCTGGTATATTTATTAGCTTTCATATTTCATGATATAGAATTATCCTGAAAGCTTTGAAGTCAAGTTACTTCATTGTTAAGTAGTTTTAAGAAAGAAATTTTCCTTCTAGCTCCAACAAGGAATTGTAACCCAACAGTATTTCTAGATTTCATTCTCAGTGGCAAGCACTCTGTTTGCATCTTAATTTCACCTTTATGTCTCAGGTGTTGTCTGTGTGTGAAATCAGTATAATAAAAACTTGCTTAACTCTCAAGTGCATCATGAGGATAAATGTTTGCAAAAGATATTTTCTCCATTAGCTGATCAGCATGCGTTTACCCACTCAGTAACAAACACATGGCTAACAAAAGTGGAGCAGTATTGAGCACCTGAGGGTATTCTGTGCAGACAGAGCAGGATCCTTGACGCTACTGTTCCATTACAGCAGCTCAGGTTCTGGGGGCAGGAGAGTCCCAGGGACAGCTCGAAGGACCATGCCCTGCATCCTTACTAAATACCATGATGAAAAATTTTACAAACTCAAAGGCATGTTTATGGTATTTCTTTTTCTTCAGACATGGAAAATGCCAAGTACAATCAATTTTGATCAAGCTGTCAAGAGTTTACGCCATAGTATTTGACCATGAGAACTATATTCAGAAATCCTGAGGAGATATATTTCTTCTTAAAATGCTATTGGCAAATTTCTCATTTCAAATAGCTGACAGGGTGCTTCACAATCATTTGCTTTTATCATTTGCTTATAAATTTTATCTCTTTTCATGTGTTACCTCTTTTAGTCATAGGTGCCAAAAGAACCAGCTTGACTGATAAGATGGGAGAACTGAAATGTATAGATTGAATGCTTTTCAGCAAAATTATTTGATTTCTTTGCCTGTGACTTTCTTCATAAGGAAAGATTTAACTAAAAACAGGTTAACCATCTCTATGTTCTAATTTGAATGGCTGATCACTCTTTCTTTGTAAAGCCTTATTTTAGCACTCTTTTCTTCTTCCTTTCCAAAATTATTCTTGAAGCACCTGCCATGTTGATTTCATTTCAGTGTTGGGTGAAAATAGTTCTAGTTCTGAGGAATGATTCATATGTGCATACAGTTTGTCAAGCACAAAAAGTTTCTTAGAAACGAAAGGTTTTAAATAACTGTAATCTCTCATTGCAATAAAATGTAACTCTACCAAGAAGAAAACAATTCTATCTTTCTCTTTCTTCTTGATATTTTCCTCAGAGTTCACATTGCTGGTACAACTGTACTTAAAGATAAGCAACCCATAGACTGAGTCCAAATTCTTATCTGAAATCCCTTTTCATAACATATGCAGAAAATAAGTGTATGCCAAAAAAAAAAAGCCTGACATGATTTTAGTGCTTTTAATTTTGTTTGTGTTTGTATTTGTATTAAATCCTTCACGTAAAACAAACAAAAAAAAAAATTACATATTTTCCAAGGAAAGTATTTGTTTCCTCTTTTTTTTGTTTCTTTTTTACCCTTCAGTATTATTCTGTCTGGAGAAAAATGTATGTTTTCTATTGAAGTGAAGCTCAGTGTTCGCTGCAGATAAAACTACTGAGTCTAGTGACCTTGAACAAAACTATTTTATGCCTACTTTCTACCTAATCATTTAAGGAGGGCCCAGATTTGAGCACAATTCCTCTTCAAATCTAATCCTCCTGAATGATGGAGCTGCTATCTTGAAATCAGGCTAAGCTGAGATATGTATTTCCTTCTAGTGAGCTTCTTATCTTCAAGTTAGTAGTTGCATGCATATCTATCTGTGTGTTCTGCTTGGAATAACATTCACATCTTAGAAAGATTTATTTTAAGAAACCTTCTAACGCCAAGCGGGGGAACAATTTGCCATGTTATAGGATGCAACAGTTTGCATCAGGAAGCCAAAATAAAAGATAGTTTTCCCATCTAGCATTTGTTCCTAGAACATCTTTACTTTCATTGATTAACTGGTATTAGAGTTCCCAGGCCTTGAAATGACACGCCCGGCAAAAAACAGCCAGGGGCAGCAGCAACACCCAGAATAACAAGGGACACTTCAAAGCTAACATATACAGTGGTACATATAGGCTTAATGAGATGATGTGTCTAAAGAGTCAGTGAGATTTAAATAGTTGATTAACACTTCCTTGAAAGTAATTTCTTTCATAGATCTCAGCCAACTGAAAGTTTTTACTTTTTAGTTTCCTTTGCTCTGATTTTGTCCAGATTTAAGATTACCAAAAAGGTTTCTGAAACATTAGCACACATGCATATCCAAATGCAGTTTGCTGATTAAAAAGAATTTTAATAAATCAATCCTTATACAGTACAGCTTCTTGACATGAAACTAGCTTAAACATGCTCAAGTAAAATTAGCAGCTTCTCCTGACTTCCATGTAATAATATAAATCAAACCTGTCAGAAAACCCAGTCTGCATTAGGAAGGACTTTGGAGAAGGCTGCAAAACAAAAAGTGTTTTGAATTCAGTTTTGATGTGATACCTTTGTAAATACTTGTCTTAATAATCCTTTTTTTTTACAAGACACAAGTAATTGTGCATTCATAGTTATACAGTACCAATACTTCCATTTTACATAGGATTTGCTCTGTATGTATAGAAGAACCAAGGAGAAAATTTTCACAGCTCTTGAAAGGAGGTGAGCTTAAGAAGTGCGTCTGCTACTTTGGAGGTGTTAGAAAGCACACGGAGAATACGCACAGCATGGTACTTCTGTTTATCCCAAAGTAATATTGAATATACTGTGTGTAGACATGCAATACACCATACATAGACTGGCTTTTACCAGACAGCCATAAGTGCAGGATTTCTGAATGTCTAATATCTGGGTAGGAAGTTCCCAACATGCAAATGGACATAGAGAAACCATAATACACCTGAAACAACAAGATAGGTCTGGGGAAGCATGGATGTTTGTTTTATGGCTGGGAGAGCCAAAGTCACATGCAAAGCATGACTGAAAACAAAACAGTCAGCTTGAACACAAACCATGACTTCCATGCTTCCAAATAAAAACCTGGAAGTGCAAAGCAGAAACTGTTCCTGTATGGAAAGATGGCCATTAACAAATAAAGATAAAGGAAAATGAAAAGAAATTCCTTAAACAGCTTATTGTGAAGCTGAGTGAAATGCTGTAGCTAAGAATGCTTCATGATAAAATTGAACAACAGATGAAGGTGCCTGAGGATTATGATCTACAAATGAATGAAACTGGAATATAATAACAAGTTTTTACATCCAAACCCAATACTAATGTTACACAGCTGGGAACCCTGGCATCCACACACAGCACTGGAATCATAAAAGACTTGCCATCTAGAGCCAGGCTCATTTGTGGGACATGTGATTCAAGCCTTCAAGAAGGATCGCTGCGAGACAGGTCTAGCTCCACAGAAATATCTTTAAACAGCAAACATGGCTGAAATGTGCAGAGAAGTGGTCAAAACAGTATTCAGAGAAAGCACACATTATTAAATTAAGGAAGTCCAGACCACAAGCCTTAGTAGATAACAGATTTAGGAAACAAAAAAAGAGAACACTTGCTAGTTTCCATACATAGTATGCACCATCTGGAAACCATGGGAAAGGAAAAATGAAGTGGACCTACTTCACAGGCAGTTTTATAAACCACATGGAGAATAGAATCAAATCCTACTTTGAAGGTCACAAATGAGAACAAGCATCAATACACAGGGTCTTTGGACCCAGAGGCTTCTAACTAAGAAATTGGATATCAGGAATAATGGTGAGAACTTCTATGAAGAGAAATACTTTTTTAGTAAAGGTGAGCTTCTTCAAAATGCTGTGCCATAGGAGTGAATGGTCAGTCTTAAATGCTGTATTTACAGCTATTACATCAATGCCTAATCTAACCCCAGCTGGTTGGTGAAGCTATTTGCAAGGCAATCCAGACATGGTTACAAAAAGCAAAGATTGCCTGAAGTAATCTGACCAGGTGCAAGGTGCAAAACGTTTCTGAGGCCAGAGAGTGAAAACCTATTGTTGATAAAAAACCTTGAAAAAGCACAGTGCTATGATTAAGAGATCTTATTGGGCAAAGCAGAGATAAACCATGGCAGCAGATGTTCTACAAAAATGAAGACTTCATTTCAGCAAAGCGCCACAACAGAATGGGAAGAGCAGTAACAGTAAGTTCAGTTCAACCTTCTAACACAATATGAGGGTTGAATTTCAAGGAGCTAAACATGCTGAGGATGAACCAGAACTAAATGCTATAAACTATTGAAAGAGAAGGTCAAACAGTTCTAATGTTTCATTGTTAATATCAGGTTCTGCTTTTCTCTGGCAGCATGTGTTCATAGAAAGGAATTTCACATCTTCCTTCCTCATGAGACACAAGGAGCTAAAAACTGCATTGCCTTCTTGAGCTGAAAGCTCATGGGAGGAGCAAAGGCAGCCCCTTAGCAAGATCTTACTGGGAAGTAAAGATTTCAGACTTGCTTTTTTTTTCTTTTTTTTTTATCCTTTTCAAAGTTTCCTTTGCTCCCAACAAAATTCCTCTGTGTATGTTGTATCTATGGATACATAACGTATCTGTACACTATTATGACACACACAAATGAATTACAATAAAGATAATTTTAAAATGTCAGTTTTACTTCTTCCTCCAAAAGTTCTAAACTTACTGCCTAAAGTTATACTTGTTATTGCAGATTCCATAAATTTATTCTTTATGCACAATCTAGATATTTGCATCTCTTATCTGGGTAACAGTTCAAAAATGCAAAAGTCTTTGACCTATCTCAGCAGCTTCTATTTATTCATTTCCTTTAATATTACTTTTCCAGGGGATATCTATTTTCACAGTCATTTAGACATCTCTCTACATATCTTCAGTAAACTTGCAGATTTCAGAAATACAGTATAAAGTGGAAATAATATTTGAGAAAAAAAGGTGAAGGACTTGAAGTTCTTATTTTGAAACATAGATTTTACTTAAACTGATTAATATATACTTTCCAGCTTTTGTACTTCTTTTCTGCACATTCCTATTGGCATATGTGTTATTGTCAAAGTGTGAGAATTCACTTGCTTCGTAAATCTGTTTGGTGGTTTGTTTATTTTTTTCTTTTTCTAATTTAGTATTTGAATTTGCAACTGTGATATTTTGTTAGACTTCTCCTTTATTATCAGCCTTCTATCTTGTTAAGCATACTGTTACATAGGGCTTTTTCTCTTTATTTTTCTGAGCTCTTATTTGGACCTCTCTTGTTAGTAAAATCTATGCAAATACATTAGTTTTTGGTAAAAAACTATGACATGGTAAACTATCTTTGTGGTCTTCTCTGGTTTTTACTAAAGCATCCTTTAGCTAATGTAAATTTGCCACATAGAATCTTGTTGAGCTGATAAAGTGTTTTACTCTCACTTCTCACAGCAGCTGTTTCTGTCTCTTTGGTGCTACTACTCACATATTCCCTTTTACCATGCAGCTTTTTACTTTTCTTTTTTTTTCTTTCCCCTTTGTTTTAAAAAGATTTATTGCTTCTTTTTTTCTGGAGGTGTTGTTGGGGAACCAATGCTTGCTTTGGCTTTCTTAGCATAGTTCTATATATTTTCATTTATCCACATCTCACATTAGTATACTTATAAACTGGCAAGTTATTCTTGCCAGGAAATGTTAGCAGTTACTATTGATAGTAGCTTTCAGATGGTGCAGCACCTGCAAAGTGTTGCATTATCTTACCCTTAAATGCTGCTATGGTCTATTTGGGTTTTATTGCTTATCTTCTGAGGAAAGGGTTGTGTATCTGTTTTCATATGTTTTGTTTTCTGTTTTGCTTTACATACATTTCTTAATTTGATACCAACTTTTCCTTATGCGCCAAATTCTGTATTATAGACCACAATATTGATCATCACATGGAAAATTTCAAGATATTTTAGGCACGCCTTTATATGGAAATGAGTTCCATTAATCATGGAAACATAGTTGTACCATTTTTTTACTATTTCTTTTGGCAATGAAAGACTTGGTAAAGAGCTGGCAGCAAAGCCTTCTGGAGCTATGCAGACATGCTTCAGTATATTGCCAAAGTCTCTAAGTTACTGTAGGGTTGTTCTCTTATCATTCCAGTTATAGGTTAGGTGCAGACACAGCTTTTTCTATTTGAGACCTCTGAATAATCAGCTAAGTAGCTTCTAATGTACTAAATAAATAACTGGTTTTCTGCTTTTTAAAACGCAGAGCTGTCCTTTCTAAGAGACAGCTGTCTGACCTCAGTGAGTTAGTGCTATCTCGTTTTATTAATTTTGAACTTTTTCTGAAGAATTCCTGGCCAGAAACTTCTGAAAGTTCTAAAAGTACTCTCTCTCACACGCACACCTACAGACAGAAACATCTACTTTTTGAAATTAGGCATTTTTTGATGAACTAGAGACCTAAGTCCATGATTTTCTTATAGAAAATAAGATCTGAGAATCTTGATATCATTCATGTTTGTCATAAAAAAATGTTTTTTATATCTACTTTCCTGTGTTTTTTGAAATTTACTTTAAGAAATGAAGGAAGGCTTTTGGTTTCTGTTTTTCACCTGGTTCTTCTCCTTTGATCCCTAGTCTTTGATCTAGCTTGGCTGGCACAAATGGTAGTTAAACTTCTTCCAGAAGAAGTGATTAAAAAAAAAAAAGAAGAAGAAAACGAATATTAAGTTAAGCAGAAAACAGGAAGTTTTAAAATTGCTGTTCTAATTGATATGGAAGTAAAGTGTTCAGTACTTCATGAATGAGCTTGCAATCGAGGCCTGGTTTTATCTGAGTATTAAGGATTGTTAAATGAGTTTAAATTGTAAATTATGAATAAACCAAAATATTAAACTGAAATTAATATAAGTAGTCGAAAAATATCTTAGTAACTCTCCCCAGCCCTCCATCAGTGTCTTTCATGTTGCTGCTATTAATGCAATTCCTGGTTGCAGCTACAAAAATCCTAAGGGAAACTACTTGTTAGTGTTTAGGCAACAGAAGAATAAGACTGAGTTCTGTTCATAGCGCCTCAAGATGTGTGTCATGGTATAAGCCCAGCCATAACTCAGAAAACCACAGTCTCTCTCTCACTCCCACCATTTCCTTCCTCCCACTCCCACCTTTTCCTTCCTCCCACTCCCAGAGGGCTGGGGAGGAGAATCAAAACAATGTAACTCCCATGGGCTGAGAAAAGAACAGTCCAGTAACTAAGGTAAAACACAAACCAATGCTGCTACCACCAGTAATAATGATAAGGGAAGTAACAAGGGAAGAAATTACAACCGCTCACCACCCACTGACTGACACCCAGCCTGACTGAGCAGTGACCTAACCTTTCTGGGTAACTTCCCCCAGTTTATAAGTGGGCATGATGTACTGTGTTATGGAATACCTCTCTGGCTAGTTTGGGTCAGGTGTCCTATCTCTGCTACCCCCGGCTTCCCCTCATCCCTAGAAGAGCATGAGACTCAGAAAGTCCTCGGTCAGACTAAATATCACTGAGCAGCAACTGAAAACATCGGTGTTATCAGCGCTGCTCACAGGCTGAAAGTCAAAAATACATCACTGCACCAGCTACTAAGAAGGAGAAAAATGGCTGCTACTGCTGAACTCAGTGTGTAAGTTAGAATCAAGGTCAATGTTAGCACAGACAAAGCATACAGGAAAATAAAGTGGCAAAATCATGGGGCAGGCAAATCTCTACTTGAAAGATAAAAAGGGATTTGTCTAGACCCTGCTTCAGGTATGGATTGAATTTTTGTCTGACACAGCAGCAGTGGCAGATTTATTCCTTATTGAACAAATTATTCCAGCTTGTTTGAGGGACTGAGACTTCATTAGAACTTTGAATCCTTACTCAGTTTTCAGCTTTACAAGCAAGAATTAACTCAGTGTGGTTCTGTCAATTATTAGTGCAAACATCCAGAGGAAAAATATAAAAAAAAGAATACTTCTCCCTCATCCAACCTTTCCATTGAAAGGTTATTAACCGGAACGACATGTTCATAGATGTTCCTTTTTGTCCTTTGTGTAATTTCACACATTTTTGAAAACACAGTGGAATCACAAAACCAGTGAACCATATTGAACAAGGTAGTAATTAGATGATTTAAAGGTGAAGAAGAAAGTGAAGGAAAGGGACTTGGAAACATGCTAGACAGAATAGTTATTTTCACTGACTTAAGGTATGGCAATTATAGAATTTTCTTTTCTTTACATACAACTAAAGAAAGTATCAGTAAAAACACAGAAGAGACAACAGAATTATTCTTTCTGTTTTCTCTCACCTTTTGAATATTCAGTCTCAAAGAATTTTTTTTTTCTTTCCTCTTCACTGTGTAGTATTCATAGCGAAGCTTCTGTGGTTAAAGCTTCAGGCTGCTGTTATATTTGGATTTTATCTTATTCCTTGTTCATTTATACTTTATAGTAGATGCTATATCAACAAATTCTTACCTCATGAAATTTGGTTGACTAGCTCACCATTAAAAAATAAATAATTTCATCTACTCAGCTTCTTTCCCTGATTCATTTTACTCCATTTGAACTGGTATCTCCCAACACTGTGAAGTTTCAGAACTTCCTTGTTGGTTCTTATTTCCACCAAGCATGCCTTTTCCTTAAAACTAGAAGAAAGCACAATCTGTTTTCCAAGTATGAAAGCATCATCTGGATATTTAACTTATTAAAAATAAATCATGCGATTTGCCTTGTATAAAAACAGATTAAGGTGGTACCTTTAGAACTTAAAAACCAAATTGTATATATGCATTGTTTAATCTGGGATATGATGATGGATCTGGGGAATCAATTTAATCTTAGGACATATGAATATGCCTTCTACCAACCAAAAATAATTATGCAAAATATATTTAGTGGAGAAGGGATGGTTTTATTTGGTAAGGAAGTATTATTCCAACTCTGTTCAAGGATTATGGAAAGAAATTCAGAAATCAGTTAAGCAAACACACTTTTAAGCATGTTACTCCTGATTATAAATAGCCAAAATTTATTGGAATAAATTTACTTTATCTATACAAAGCAGATCTGTGCTGTAGAGGCCTGATATTTCAGTTATAGAAACCTTTGCCAAGTATGTCTCCAACCTAATCATTATTCAATGGTTGTTTTTACATTTCAAAATCAAGCAATGTTAAAATACAGATGCATGCCAGATGTGAAATATGTCTATGAGGCATCAGTCAGAACAACAGCAACATCTGAGGTAACACCTCGGACTTGTTATGCTTTAGTTGGGGCTGTTCAGGCTGGAGAAAAGAAGGCTGTGTGGAGACCTCATAGCAGGCTTCCAGTATCTGAAGGGGGCCTATAGGGATTCTGGGGAGGGACTCTTCAGTAGGGACTGTAGTGATAGGAGAAGGAGTAATGGGTTTAAACTTAAACAGGGAAGTTTAGATTGGATATGAGGAAGAAATTCTTTACTGTAAGGGTGGTGAGGCAATGGAATGGGTTGCCCAGGGAAGTTGTGAATGCTCCACTGCTGGTGGTGTTCAAGGCCAGGCTGGACAGAGTCTTGGGTGGCATGGTTTAGTGTGAGTTGTCCCTGCCCATGGCAGGGAGGTTGGAACTAGATGATCTTAAGGTCCTTTCCAACCCTAACTACTCTATGATTCTATGATTTTAGTTTTCAGTGGCTCTTTATTTTATCACAGAAGCTAGTTTTGTCTATCACTACTGAAATCTATTACTTCTTAACAACTCTGACCACAGTTTCCAGGAGATAAAATGTTTAAATGCACTCAAGTTTTAATGGTTTCTCAGTCCATTAAATCAATTTTTAATTTTCCCTCAAATGTTGAGAACACATCTCTGTACATTTAAAGTAATCTCATGTCGTTATGTTTTTATGATTTCTTATTACTAAGATGTTACAAACTTTAAACCAAAACCACAGGTAAGACACATGTTGGTTATATTTAAAACTGTATAGTATTGCAGGATTTTTTCAGAGAGAGATTTAATGATTAACATACTTAATAAATCTAGAAGAAGAAGTACTCAACCACAAGACACATTCGAATGAAATTAAGCTAAACCAGAAGAAACTAAGTAATCCAAATTACCAAGTCTTTCATTAATATTGCATTGACTGCATTGAGTGTGGAGATTAATGAGAACAGCTAATATCTACATATGTAGTAAATACATTCTTCTTTAAGTAACAGCACAAAACGTTCTCTATCATTGAACAAAATACTGGTAATTATGCACATTTTATCTTTATTCTGCCCTGCTATACTACTCAGAAGCTTTTCAGTGTGCCACCATCAAAGCCACAGTCAGCACAACTGCCTGGGTACATGAAAATGGAAACCCATTATCTCTATGTTGTTAATCAGTCCGAATCCTCTATTGCCCACTGAGATAACAGCATCTCTTTTCTCTGTAACGTTTTTTTAAAAAGGTCAAAGTTCACAGCAAACATGAACTAGTAACAGTAGAGTATGTGCAAGTACAATGGAAATTTAGATTCATTGTCCTATTCTACTTATAATGTCAGTTTCAGAATACAGCATACCAATATAGATCAGAAAATGACAAAATAAATCACTTGTAGACAGAACTGGATTTTTTTTCAAGTAAAAATAGTTTTAAGTGTAAGTTATTTTGCAGTTGGAACACAATTGTGAATTTACATTTAATTAATTATCTTATTTTCAAATAAATAAACTATTTAAAAACCCTTTAAATGCCTTATTTAAAAAAAGTTTTTAAATGAAATACTTATATCTTTTGCGCAAAAAAAAAAGAGTTTATCTCAAAATTGACATGAATTTAACTTCTAAATATTTTAATTTCCTTTTAAACATCTTAATTTTATGTATTTCAGAAATGGGCAGTATGGGTGATTATTTCAGATTAAGCCTCACAATAATTTACATAAACTGTAAACATAGAGTAATTAGAATTGCACTCCAATATAATTTTATAAATCATTCTATACGTAATTGTAAATTTGTAAACTTCTATTGCAAATAAAAAGTGAATATGGCGAAGAACATCATTAAAATGCACCCTCCAGAAGTACAGGAATTCAAATTCCTATTTTAAAAAATATATTCTTCCTTTTCTTTATGAAGATAAAGTTTCAACAGTTATGACGAAACAACCCCTGTCTAGTAATCCCAATTAAAGCATTTTAATAGCAGTATGAAGATAGGGTCTGTTTTGTCACAGGTAGTTTTAACAGGATAAATCACTGAGAGATAGTTATTCTTTATTAAAAAATATCAAGTAGGACTTAAGTTAGACCTAGTTAAAGATAATAATTCTCAAGAATTCTCAGCAAGGCTCAGTGGAAATATTCCTAATAAGCAATTTAATGCCTCTGCAAATCTTACCATGGTAAGTGGTCACAGGTTAAAAACAGATTAAAAATCTATTTTGATAGATTTTTAAGAAAGGAAATACCACATGAATTTGTATTTGCAATCTTACTCAACATTCCTGAGCACATGTATTTCCTGATATCCTCTTCTGCAGAGAAATAACACATTGCAATGTAATAGTGTGACTTGCTTTTGTGAGGCCTCAGAAAAGCTCCAGCAAAATGCAGAAGGTGGTAGCTCGTCTCAGAATCAGTTGGCCGTTACTGACAGCCAGTTACTCCCAGTTCTATTCTCAGGACATTTGGGTGTCCTAAAGTAGTCATGTAATGTTCTTTATTTATATGCTTGAATGAATCAAGATTGCATAAAAAATCATTTATACTTACCAAAATATCCAGGTAACACATCCCTTAAGTTTCCATTTGAGGGGTCCTGGACATCCGCCTTCAGACTTGCCAATTCACCAGCAACATGCCTGTCAGATCCCACTATACCTGGGCTTAGCCCCAACCGCAGTTTTCACAGATCGTTACAATGCATCTGTATTCCAGGAAACTCTTTGTCCTGAAACTGTCCTCCCCCCCAAAAAATTGCTTTCCTGCAGAAATCTTACATTTGTTACTAAGTTAGCTTACTTAGTGTTTATTTAGAAGTAGAGATTGACATTAACATTGCACTTTACAAATTAATAATTATATTAAGCTAAAAGTTTTAAAGACAGAAAACTGGGTCACCTAATTTATAAGGAGATACTGAGGTAGTTGTCACTGAGTAAATCGGTCTTTCATTGACTTAAATGCTACAAATTTGAAACTGCGAAGGGACAAAAGCTTAGATTCAGTTTTTCTAAATATATTCTTTGTAACAACCTCAAATATTGGCTTAAAATTAATGTCCTTAGCGTTTAATTCACTCATTTGTCAATTTTTTTGGACTTCATTTCTTTTATGTAGATGAAGGAGTTTTTTGTAGCTTTGTTCTTAACTAAGACTGATCTTTCCAAAATAATCACCTGATTCTAGGAGCCTGTACTTCATGGAAAAGAAAGAAAACCTGCCAGTACATCAGGCATTCTGTACCTTAATTGTGTATGTAGAATGGCAATCATCATCTTTTTTGTCTTTCACCTGACCTGAATATGCATTGGAACAGGATGTAAATGTTGGGTAAATTAGCCATAGCTTTCTTTACCAGCTGGTGGAAACAAGCATATTCAGAGTACATGAAGCAAGAAGAGTAATTTGTTGTAGTTGCCACTTATTCATGTATGTCTGATAGTTATTTCAGATTTCTAATTGCATCATGAAGCACAAACCAGACCAGCAGAAATGTCAAAACAAAGAGGCAAAAGATAAACATTTCACATCAACTGTACTTTTTCACGGAACACTGACACCTGTATGTCAACAAGCACCGGAGATGAGGCCCAAGATGCTGATTGCACTAATTCAGAAGCAGTAGAAAAAGTAAACAGATTCTTACAGAGATTAGCACATAGTTTTATCCAACTATCATTCACAGATTGGAATATACTGGCAAGTGCTTCTCAACTGAACTGCACCTTGCAATAAGGTTTCTGTGGTCACTTCTTCCTCTGCAAATCTTCTAATAACTCCCATGTGTCTTATGTCATCTTTGATCAAGTTAATTTCATGTCACAAATATTACATTTAATTTATTGGTATTTACTGGAGTGTTGATTTGAATATTTGCAAAAAAAAAGACCTTTTTTGGGGGGTGAAGGCATAGAATCATAGAATAGTTAGAGTTGGAAAGGACCTTAAGATCATCTAGTTCCAAACCCCTGCCATGGGATGCCTCACCCTAGACCATGTCACAGATAGAAAGATGAATTAATTTATTTCAAAATAATAACTGTGGTAAGAAATCTGGTATATGTTTTCTCTTTGACATTTCTACTTACTTCTCAGTAGGTTGAGGAGAAGTATTGCCAAATTCTAAATATAACATTATCAGCCACGGTCTTTTCTCATACGGCTGTTAGTCATACTATAGAGACTGATGAATTCATGAAACAAGAACAGCTTGAAAGATGTGATGCTTCCCATAGCTGTTTATCACATTGCTACCTTTAAAGTAGTTTGTAAGTGGTCTGTTTAGGAATTTGCTTAAAAACATGTGCATGACATCAGATGAAAACCCACCTACTCTGTACTTTCATCCTCAAGAAGCATTCTGACTTAACCCGGGATAACTTTCTAAGTTTGTTGAAAGGATACTTATTTTGTAGATGCCGATAAATAGGAAAGAATATTGCTGCTAGATCTTGAGTTGACTGTCTCTTGCTTAAGAAGTCCTGACTTTTCTCAGCAGAAAAAATTATTTTATTTTGAGGTTATTATTTGACTATCCTAATAAAATATATATTTAGAGACTAAGAGATGTGGTGACTGTGGCTTGAAGTGGTGGGGAGTCTATCCTCCAAGCTTCTACCTTCATGAATGGCTATTAATTCCAGGATAAATTGAAATTAAAAAATATAATGAAGATCTCTCAATATAAGACATGGAGTGCTTTTCTAAATACTGATGCATTTAGAATAGGCCTTTTTTGAAAAATGCAGTTTATAAAATATGCTCCTAGTTCCCTTGCTTGCCACATTTTTTTTTAATTATTCTTTAACTGTACAAAATATAGGGCATTATATTTATTAGAGATCCAACTTTCCTGCCTGAAAATTCTTTTCTGTACTGCAGGAGAAAGCACTGTGGTTGCTGTTGTGTACATTTTTGAAGTTGGCTGAAATGACTATAGTAATAAAACTGGAAAATAGGACTGAAAGAGACCAAAAGTACCCCAGGATGTATAAAAAAAAAATATTCACTTAGAAAAAGTTTTCAGGCTATGAGTTAAAACAAAATAATCCCCTAGTTCTATGATATTTGGTACTGGATAAGAGGTGATACTTCCATGTGACAGAATATTAACTGGTGATAAGAGGCTCTATTGATTGTATTTCAAACATTTTTTAAGGACATTTTTCTCTTACATCTTGTACTGAATTAGGTCCTTTCCCAGCTGTTAGAAAACTGGCATAAAATCAGAAATCTGGCATAAACTCTGTTCAATGAGTTCTTACTAATTCACTGGAAATGCCCTGATGATCTGGACCAATTTGTATCACTTTGTAGCAGATAAAACGCTCCAGGGCTTGTTTTTTGTCACTACTAGAAAGTGCATATCACAGATAGCAGCCTGCTAGACTCACTTGCCTCATCTGTACTTTCTGTGAGAACACTTTCTGGTGCCTAGGCATTTCCTGGCATTGTGGTAGTTGGCAAGAGCTAAAAACATGCAAGAGAGCATGTGACAAACTGCAAGACATATGTGTCAATGTCTGAACCTGGGCTTTGGCCCTTTGTTTTGATTAGTAGTGTAGAGAGAGCCTAGGACTATTCAGTAACACTGAGATCTGCACATCATGATTGCAAAAGCGTAGTCTCAGGTCCAGAATGAAAATTCTGATCTAAGACCAAGTCCAGACAATATTTGGTACACAACTGGGTCATAAAGGTCTCTTGTCCCTCCTGCAGCCAGTTCGTGGTATTTGAGTGACTTCACCACCAATACTGGTTGGATAGAGATTAATAATTCTTTACCTCACAGGAATCCTCTACATGCTCTTGTTTTAATTCATATTGTTGGAGTGAAAATCTGAAGTTGGGTTAAAAATGAAAACTGAAAGAACTCTATCTAAATTTCAGATAGAATACTAAGAACAATTGTCACTTTTTCGTATGCAATACTTTACATTTTGAGATATCAAGAGTTTGCAATGGATCTTGAAACTGTGAGAAAGTACAATGATCTTTAATTCCAAAATTAAAAAAAAAAACTCATGAGGTGAGGGTTTAATATATTTGACAATTAACTTGCAGAATGTATTGAGAGTTTGGGCTGCATCTGAGGCAGAAGTATTTCTATTTTTTGTGGTATTTTCTATTTGAGGACAGCAGGAATGAATCTGTTTAGACCCTATGCTTTGAAAATAGAACGTGAAAGTAAAAGGAAAGGTACATACAACATTTTAGCAAACAATAATGTTAACCTAAATTAGGTGCATTCCTGTTAATTTTGCTTAGCTCTAATCATTGAAGCAATTACTACTGAAAAAGCTGGAAGTTTGCTAATATATTATGAGCTTAAAGACACTACATTTTTTAAATATATAATTATTTTTCTGCTTAGAAACAACATAGAGTGGAATAACAACAACAAACCAATCATACTACAAATGAAATGAGTGTTAATCACTAGTGCATTTCATCAAATTCAAAGTGGCTACTGAAGCATTTAAAAACAAACAAGGAGACAGACAAGTTCTACCTCTAGATGTACTTAATATTCTTAGAGATGATTCTAAAGCTACAGATGTTTACCACAAATTATTCTTCTTAACAAATATTTAGTGTACTTTGATGAGCTCTACTTATGACAAAGAGTGATTAACTGAAGAAACATGAAATCTATATAACTCTTTAAGGTGATGCAAAATTGAGCCTGGATTCCAAGCATTCCTGTTTAAAACTTCTAATTTTGATTTTTATTTGTCAGAAACTATTGTCACTTAATTAATTTAATAATCAGATTTTTTTACATTGTGGAGAGAAGTTCTGTTCAAGCACTTACAAAGACAAGCTCTCTGCTCTTTGAATTTTCAAAGAGAATGACATAAGGATGGAAAAAAGATATGATCATGTATCAGGTTGCAGTTACACATTTTATGAAAGAAGTATACCAGTTTTTAGGAAGCTTATTGTTCTTCAAAATAACTCACAACCATCTACCCATGTCAGCTTCTCACACCATCTTGGTCTGCCTAATTTTTACAGACCTACAATTTGTATATTGGACCATGCACCTACAAATATCTGACTGTTGCTGTCCTTCTTCCTCAATGTATATCTTTTGAGCATGTTTTGATTGTAAATTCCCCTGTTTAATAGGGGACTGGTAGGGAAAGGAGACACAGCCTGTATTTGTTAGAACACCTTTTATTCATTAAGCTGTTATTAATAATAGAATCAAGCTGTTACTCTTAATACAGTACACTTATGTACTCACATAGTTCACTTGCACCCTCATTCTTTGTAACCAGACTGAAGGAGAAGCAGGAAGGGGTGATCCAGTGGGATGGTCCTCCATGGGGTACACGCCTAAAGCAGTGAGGCTGACCGTTATAAGCCAAGGGCATCTAGGGAAGTGTGATGACAGCCCCTGGAGCCAACTCATTCACCAGGCACATATAAGTCCTGTAGTCTTCATTTGTGTGCCAAGGCACTGGCCACATAATACTGAGCCAGAGCAGGTGCTTGTCTGTGCATGTGATCTCATAGAGATGCCTCAGGTTCTTTGTGTCCTGGCTATCAGTTCCTATGGGTTCATCATAAGAAACCATTTCCAGAGTTTTATCAGTTATCAGGAAGCTCTCGCACACTATTTTCTCAGTACACACTTTTCCTATTTTTGTCCTGTTGTTTCCTGGTAGCTATTTCTCCATCTAAACCTATGGAACCCCCCCACATCAGCTGGCACAGATGGGTTTTTGTAATAAATCTACTTTGTAAAAAAATCTTAGTATTGTTAGAGGCATATATTTTCTCCTGAGTAACTCTTTTTAAACTTTATGTCTTCCCATTTTTTCTCTGTCCCAGCAAGCTACACACTGAAAAAATATAAAATATTTACCAAATATTACTGAGATGTCTTTTCTATCAAATTCTTTGACTTCACAAAATAGACTGTTTACAACTGCACTGCCCTTCTGCCTAATGGGCACCCTGGGGGAATGTTGTTGGCTTTGAGACTCAGCTATGTATTTTCAATAAACGTCTCCTGAAGCCAGCAAATGCTGAAAGCTGTGAACATTAATAAATGATCTATCTGAACAGAATACTTACTTCTTCTTGCTTTGGGGGATGGAAAAAAAGGACACACACCATGATGCACTAACCAGAGTAACACATAATTGAAAAAGCACCCCAAAAAATTTTAACATTCCCTTTTATTACAAGTTTCTTGGTTTCTTTGAAATCATGTTAGCAAAGCTGTCTGCCTTATTAACAGATTTTGCCAACTAGAAAAAGAGACAAAACTGCCTGAGGACAAGTAGCAGTTTCCAACTATTAAAAGGTTTTAGAGTGCTGGTAGATTACATTTGGACTTATCGTATTTGCCTTGTCCTTTTGTCCTTGAATCACATTTCTAACAGGGTATCTATCTGCCTTGGAGGGAAAGCTGCCTGCTCAAGTATTCCCTGAATGGCATGGCATGTGGCAGGCTAATTTACATGTAGCTGTTGATCTACCTTAGTGGAAAGCGTTACCCTTTTTTTTAAAACGCGGGTTAAAGTTCCAGTCTGGTAACTGAGGTGCTCCTGGTACTTGCAAAGATAGAGGACAGTTAAAAATGAAGGATCATTTTGAGACAATCCACAATTGCTTTTATGTTTGGAAGGGCCTCTCAAACTTACACACTGATTTTCAAAAAATAATCAAAATACAGTGATACCTGGTGTGCAATGGAGTGCTATCCTATTTTTACACCAGAAAGCTGTGAATTCCAAATGACCATTGTCCAGCTGCATATATCTAAAGCACAAACCTGTATAATAAAACAACAACATTATCAGATGCATCTTGACAGTTTCAGTCATTAGGGATTTACAAGCCTAACTACAGCACCAATTTTCAACTTCACATGAACTCAGAGTTTCATGAAACTGTGTTGTACGTAATTCAAGTTTTTCCTGGTACTTTTGCCACTGTGAATGCTAGGTAAAGTTGTTACATTCATTGTGGCCTTGCCTCCTGTTCATTTAAAAAATCTCTGTACCCTAACAATGTGACGTAAAAAAGTTGCTCTGGTCCCACCTATTCCGGAGTTCACAAGTTCTGCTGAAATGGTCTGAAGAGTGTGACCTAGGATGAAGTTATGTGCCCCATTACACAGAATTTAAATTTCAGAGAAATTCCTCACAGTAGCTGAGGAGGAATAAATTTTAGTCCTTTTCTCCACATTAGAATAGATTTAATGTAGTGGGGCTGAGTGGAAGGGTGCTGCAGGCTTCCCATGCCATGAAGAGAGGCCAGAATAAAACTAAGATGAAACACTGAAATCTTATGAGCACCCTAGGGTTTTAAAGGGCTCAACAGCACTTCTAGGGAGCAAGTATAATGAAGAGCATGAAACCAGAAGCTCATGAGATTAAGTTTTGTAGAACTTTCAGTTATTGTTACATATTGTTCAAAGATCTAAGAAGTATGACTTCTCTGACGTACAAGTGAGGCCCACTCTTAAAATCAGCATGCAATATAGAGCCTTTCAACTTTCAAAGCAGTCTGAGTCCAACCCAGTTACTAACTGTGAAACATGGAAATCGTGATTCTAAAATCAGCATAAAATTCATTTTAAAGCAATAAAAGAGAAAATAGATGAAGTAGAATTGTAGATCCTAATAATGAAAGGACCAGAATAATTATTTTGGCTGACCTTGTGCATAAAGTCATAAAGATATCTAACTTAGCCATAGGGCTGTAGTTGCTAAATAACTGGTTTAAGCATTCTGTACTTTATTTCAGCCTAACAGTCTGCAATTTCCAGCTGTAAGAAAAAATTCAAGTCACTTCTTTTTGAATACAAATTTGTTAAAAATTATACAAAACCCAGAGTAAATTCAAGAAAGAAGTTAGACATTATGCGATGCCTGGTCACTCAGAAATGCTGAAAGTCTTAAAAGACAGCTGACCACTTAAAAGATTGGTCCTGTAGTTTATATTATTTTTGTGCGGATTGGCAGTTTCTGTTAAGGGTAAAAAATATGCTGGATGAATAACAAAATCTCCCAGGATTACCAGGATAATTTTCACTGCTTGCTGCAATTAATATTTGAAGGAAGTCTTCAGAAGATCTGCAGATATCTTTTGCTCATGATTTGCTCCTTCTTTTAGCTGCCAAAAAATAAGGAAAATTTGCTCCTTTCCATTTTCTCTTTTGGACATCTTTTGCTGAGTGATGATTTTCGTACCTACTCCAGTGCCTACAAAGTAAACGCTAATGCTTTACAGCAGTAAACAGGTACAGATGCTTGAATCCTTGACAGTTCTGTTCATGTTTACAAAATTCGATACTGTGTACTTTGATAACCTGACCATTATTTCAGAAGAAACATTATGTTTCCAGTACCCCTTTTTCTCACTTTCTCCTTCTTTTAATGATTTCCACACACCTTTCAAAGATCTGATAGCCAGTGCTTCAGTGGTATGAGTTCTTTTGAAAGATTTTGGACTAATTATAGATGAAGCAGTCCCACTCTATTAAAAAATAGTTCCCTTCTGATCTTTTGTTTTAGCTTTTGTTATTAGTAGTGTTGTCTCCTTCCTGACAGTCTGCCAATCAGACAAGAATAATACAAACTTCATAATGGCAGAAGTCTCAAAATTGATGAATAATTGAAAGAAAATATTCAGATCTTTTTTTTTTTTTTTTCAGGCAAAAAGTGTTTTTACAGAGTGTGACAAGCTTTTTGCAATAACTATAAACTTGTTTTCCTGGAGGAAAGGGGATTATATGTATTTATAAAAATACACAAATTTAAATAGTGATTTTGTCCTAGATGATGCCTGAGAATATCACTTTTGTAAAATGGTATGTATTGTACATTACTGGAAAAATCTTTAGACGGCATTAGTTTTTAAGGGGTGCTTCTAAATATCTTGTCTCAAAAGTGCTTTTTCTATTGACGTAATTTCATACATGAATGGAAAAATAATTGATCTTTAAAATCTGCTTTGATAAGCTGGCATCAAGCATGGCAGCTGGACTAGATGATCTTCAGAGATCTCTTCCAATTTCAACTATTCTGTAATTCTGTGAAAATAAGGGATCATATGTCCAAATTTTGGTTTTGCTCAAAAATTAACATGAATGCAAGATCCCAGTATCTTTAGTCACTTCATTTAAATGAAGCCACAATTTAATGAACTTCTTTTAAGATCAGTAGGAATGTTTACCTTATTTGAAGTTGCTTTTTCAGGAAAATGCCTACAAATGCTGAGTCTTAAAATTTAAGAAAATTTCTACATAATCATACTAAGACAAAAAGGAACTATGTTTTTTAAAACTGTCTAAGGACTTTGGATTTTCAGAGACGATGGTTATTTTTTGAAAACTTCCTGTCTGAGAAACTAAATTACTATTTTATCATTCTATTTCTATCATGATATTCCTTTAGATGATATAAACTCAGACTATCCTTGATTTTCTTTTCTTATTATAACATTTTACACTGCAATAAGTTGCATTACATAATAAAATAAAACATGATAACATAATAAATGAATGCAATGCAAAATGTCCTCTGGAATCTTAAAGGTTAAAGCTGTAAAGTGGAAGTCAAAGTTCAGCTTAAATATCTGGCCATGATAAAGTCCATGGGACAGACTGATGGCCCTGGCATGAAGAATTCTAATTTTACATCATTAGTATTTACTGTCATAGTGTCCCAAAACAATGAGCTGGGTGAGGTTTTTCCTGACTTCAGTGGCACAGCAGCTGCTTTGGGATTCATGAAACAATGCAAAACAGGAAATGTGCATGGCAGGTTTCTGATGTGCACCATCCTTGGGCCAGAGTTCAGCAGCCTGTTCAGCTGTCTGAGTAGTATAACAGACTCTTGTTTGCCTTCCTGTTCACTCTGTTTTCCTGAGGTGCTGGATCTTCTTTTTTACTGCTCTTTTTTCTTTCTATTTTTTTTTTTTTTTCTGGTGTTTGTTCTTCTTGCTTTAACAGAGGTCTTCACTTTCAATTTCAAAAAACTGAACAGCAGAAGTTTGTTGTGGTGAAACACTTCTACAGACCTCAGACTTTCAGGATAGGCTCTGATTGCTGTCTGAAATGCAGCTGTATTGAAAAACTAGAAAAAGACTTTGAACTCAGTAACACCCTCTTGTCTTTGCCTGATAGATTTTAGAACTGACATCTGCTTGGAAACAAGACCTTTAGAGATATTATTTGCTTCCTTCCCCCAAACTACAGTTTTTCTGTTGGCATCATTCTCAAATTATGCTTTATAAAAACAGTGCTTAATGCTGATTTCATCCAGGGGTAGCAGAAAGGTAGGATTAACAGTCAGGAAAGAAATTATGTTTCTTTATAAGTAGCTCTATTACCTTAGTCACTTACTACTCTGCTTTAAGCCAGAAGGACTTGAGTAGAGGTAAACCCAAAGGATCTTTTTCCTTGGTTTTAAGTTGCCAGGTATTTGTTGCTTCCAAAACATTATACCCTGAATTTGTATTCTCTTCCCTTGTATTTCTCTTGTCATTATTATTACTAGTAGTAGCAGTAGTGGTTTGTGTTATACCTTAG
>JAOEHY010016254.1:28117-41940 GCA_025447955.1 Psilopsiagon aurifrons | reverse complement strand
TCACCTCTGTGCCTGGTAAAATCTTGAAGCGGATTCTCCTGGAAGGCATGCTGAGGCACATGAAAAACAACAAGGTGGTTGATGAGCGCCAGCATGGTTTCACTAAGGGGAAATCCTGCCTGACCAACCTGGTGGCCTTCTAGGACAGGGCTACAGAACTGATGGACAGGGGTAGCGCAGTTGATGTCATCCACCCGGACTTGTGCAAAGCTTTTGACAGTTTCACATGACATCCTTGTCTCTAAGTCGCAGAGTCATCAATTTGATAGGTGCACCACTCAGTGGATAAGAACTGTCTGGATGGCCACACGGAAAGAGTTCTGGTCAATGGCTCAATGTCCATCTGGAGACCAGTAACAAGTGGTGCCCCTCAGGGATCGGTGTCGGGGCTAGTCATGCTTAGCATCTTTGTCAGTGAAACGGACAGTGTGATTGAATGCGCTCTCAGCAAGTTTGCCAGAGACACCAAGCTGCCTGGTTAGGTTGATATGCTGAAGGGAAGGAATGGCATCCAGACAGACCTCGACACTCTTGTGACCTTGACACTCTTGTGAGGTGGGCTGATGCCAACCTGATGAAGTTTAACCATGACAAGTACAAGGTCCTACACCTGGGTTGGAGTAAACCCAGGCACAGCTACAGGTTGGGCAGAGAAGAGACTGAGAGCAGCCCTGTGGAGAAGGACTTGGGGGTGTTGGTCAGTGGAAAAACAAACATGAGCCGGCAGTGTGCACTCGCAGCCCAGAAAGCCAGCCATATCCTGGGCTGCATCAAAAGGAGCATGATCAGCACGTCCAAAGAGGTGATCCTGCCCTTCTACTCTGCTCTCCTGGGACCTCACTTGGAGTATTGTGTCCTCAACATAAAAAGGACACGGAAGTGTTGGAACAAGTCCAAAGAAGGACCATGAGGATGATCAGGGGACTGGAGCACCTCCTTTCAAAAGACAGGCTGAGAAAGTTTGCGTCTGTTCATCCTGGAGTAGACAAGACTGCGTGGATACCTCATAGCAGCTTTCCATTATCTGAAGGGGGGCTTTAGGAATGCTGGGGAGGGACACATCTTTAGGGACTGTAGTGATAGGACAAGGGGTAACAGGTTCAAACTTAAAGAGGGTAAGTTTAGATTAGCTATAAGGAAGAAGTTTTTTACTGTAATAGTGGTGAGGCACTGGAATGGGTTGCCCAAGGAAGCTGTGAATGCTCCATCTGTAGTGGTGTTCAAGGCCAGGTTGGACAGAGCCTTGGGTGGCATGGTTTAGTGTGAGGTGTCCCTGCCCATGGCAGGGGTGTTGGAACTAGATGATCTTAAGGTCCTTTCCAGCCCTAACTATTCTATCATTCTATGATTTTATGATTCTAGGATTCTATGCTGTGAGCAGAAGAAACAACTAAGCTCAGTTTCCAACTGATTTATATCTGAAGTGGTGTCTTGGGTCAGATTCTCTCTGAAACGTGAGGGTCTCACTCTCTAACCTTTCTCCAGTACAGTTTATCTGCCTCATCCAAGAATCTGATTTTGAGATAGAAACAAGGCCTTCAGTTCTTCCATTTAGCATAATTAAGATTGGACAGAGGGTCTAAAAGCTAATAAGGGTGTACCAGCATATGCACACGCATGCACAGAGGCTTATTCAATAAGACTTATTTCCTTAGGAAACAGTTATAGATGAATTCCTTATAAATTGCTTGGACTAGAAATTGAAGAATGTCTTAAATGAAGAAAAAATATCCCTCAACAATCTTCCCATTATCTCAATTTTTGTCCTGAATTAATAACAGGAACATTTCGTGGTACTTTAAAAATTTTGTCTTAAATATTATGCTTTTACACAAGCCAGTTAAAGAGGAGATTGAAACTGGACTGGTGAATAAGTATCAGCAGTTCAGGAAGGAATTTCAGACTTCAGTTCCAGCTCTAACATTTCACACAAATTGAATAAGAACTAGTTCTGAATTTTTAGTTTTAGAACTGTTCCTCCTTCAATAGCGACAAGTAAGGAGGCTGAAATGAAATGTGTAAATATATTTCAGAATTCTCTTCCAGAAGAGGAGGAAAATACTTTCCTCTTGCAGATGATAGATGTCATCTTACAGATGATAGATGTCCTTGTGAGATAATCAAAACCAAAGTGTGTGCATGCAAGTTGCTTTTAAATCATAATTGTTAAACATAAAACTCAAATTTCTCATAAAAATACTGCAATTCCAGCAAAGATTTTAAATGCTATGGATGGAGAATGTCAGAAAAGTATATTGTTCAGGGAAGACATGAGTGCCACTGCTATTAAGTAGAAATCTTGAAAAAAAATTTCAGGTTTAAGGGTGCATTGTGATTGACTCATACTCATCAACACTGAATGATGAGGCTGACAAGAAAATATTATATAGCAGAAAAATATTTTCAATACTTAATAGAACAGGGAACTGCTCATTCATAAAAGAAAAACTGGATGTGAGGCTTAATACTGCATTTAATTTCCTTGGGTATTTGCAGCCGTCCAATTATGCTTCCTAAGAAACAGCAGCAAATCAGCTTTACAACCTGCTGTTCAGAACTTTAGAGCTGTGGGTGATTATTCATTTCTGTCCTGAAATCATGCTATTACAAAATTTTGCATATTACATTTATTTTTTGCTCAGCACAGTAGGATCTCTCCAGTTTAATTCATTAATCAATAACATTGACCAGGCGCAGAAGGTCTAACAAAACCCCTCTTCACCATTGTTTGCCAGTAGCAGTGACTCCAGTTTTGCAGAGCACTTTGGGAAAACTTTTTTGTGTGCAGAGGAATTTCAAGCATTGATTTTATTGAACAGCAGTCAGTCCAGTGAGAAAAACACCCAAGTAGGAGCTAGACTGAGATGGGTCACTGGTGGGAATCACCTCCTCTTAACTTTTTTTTCTCAGGTTGTGTGCTCTCCTTGCTTTTGGTGTAACTTCTTTAGAGAACACTGGCCTTTTTGTTACAGTTCTTGAGTGTCTATTGTGATCTCACTTTCAGTGATGGCTCTGGATGCCTCTTTTGAAAAAGGAATGAAGTCACTATGGAAGTGCAAGATGTATTATATGAATTAAGTTTCTAAGTATTAACACAAATGGGGCTTTCTCAGAGCCCAACCAATTTCCTGAACAGTTGGAATCAGTTTAACTCAAATGAAAGTCTTTCCTCACTCTTGGATCTCTTTCTGTCTCTTCCTGTACGTTTCTACTACATTTTGTGGAAAGAAATATTTCAATTTTCAAATTCAACATGCCATATTATAAAGAAAGTGACCTAATTTTTTTCTCATTTCAAATATTCTATTATTTATGAGAAATCCAGCCCAATTTTATTTCCATATCCTTTAAAATTAAAAAAGACAAACTTCTGCAGAACATGGAGATATTTTCAAGGACAGGTATTAACACTAACATGCTCATTGTTTGTTTTTTTCTGGCCTTTTTTGTCTTTAAACTCTAAAGTGATGTTAATTTAAGAGTAGAGGATATAGTACAATGCTGCAAAAGTTTTTCTGTCCTGTCAGGGCTTATGTACGTTTTTGAACCTGCTCATTCCTCTATCTTAAACCCCAGAAATCCCTTTGGTTACAAAAGGCATATTATCTGGATCCTCTGAGAGTGGAACACAGGGATTAACCTCTTGCATTAGCTATATTTGAAAGTGTTGTAATTGGTATTCAACAAAATCTGTGTTTAGAGTGCTTTCTTCTCTGCGGTGACCTATAACAAGTTTCTGGATTTCCAACCTTTATATGTGTATATATATATATATAAACAGAAAATTCAAATATTATTTATTTCTAATTTTCTGCTACTTTTCTACATTATTAATTCAGATGGCTATTCTTATTTTCTAGAATGAGAAAATTTGAAGAGCAGTAAACAACTGAACTGAAATCTAAACTAATTTGAAGAGCAATAAACAAGTCAAATCTTCAGCCCAAACTTAATTCTTTTAATTGATTAGGCCTATTTAAAATTATTTACTTTTCCTCTGAATACTTTCTGACATTTTGCTAATTCAAATGCTCCAGAAGAGCTACAGTGAAAAAGTGTCTTTGTTTCAGGTCTAAATCCTTCCTTCAGTGAAGTACAAAGAAAATACTTCTATCATATATTCTCTCTTTTAGAAAAATGAGATAAAACCAGATGTGATATTTCTCATGCTAACTTTTAAACCTGCTCATCCAAATATACTTCCACTTTTCCAACAGCCTCAGGATAAGAAAGCTATCTGCATGGTCTGATTCATAAATATGAGGATTTCAGTCAAGTTTGCTGTTAAAGGAGTTTGCTACCAACACCGTTCTTCCAAGGAAGTGAATAATATTCATTGCTGGCATAAGATGCAGGAAAAATGATCAGAAACAAAGATTTCTAAACTATTTTGTTAGCAATATATCCAACAGAATGTTTTCTAAGTCTTTTTAAGTTAGCATGACACTTTGCATATTTTTCCATTCACCCAGCTCCTAAACTTAACATTATTTTTCATTTGGGAAGTGTTCTAATTTCAAAATTCAGGTGAAATGAAACAGTATTATCTCTAGAATTATGTATTGACTGAGAAGAAATATGAGCTAAATTTGAAAAGTATTAACAACCTGGACTTGCTTGCTTTCCATCCCAAGTCACTTTCCTTATGTGATTTAAGGAAGTTAAATATGTTATTTGCATATGTAACATCTCCAGTAGAAATAACCAGATCCTCAGCCCTTTCATGCTCTTTCAAAATGTACTATATACACTTTCCATGTACTTTATGACTGAAAGCTCAAAGCCATTTCAAGAAAGCAACTGAACCTGGTAGTGTCCCTGCCACCTCAGTAAAGCATTACCCTCATTTAACATTTAATAGCTGGAACAACTGAAGTTGCGGTATCATAAAATGCTCGTATCTCAAAAAATTCCAGTGCATTTCAGAAGCTCCTGTAAGGATCATGTGAAAGATTTTGTATTTCAGCACGGATTCAAAAGTGAATTCAGATAACCCAATTTTTTGTGACCTTTTAAAGAATGTTTGGGAAAATGATTTCTAGTTCTGACACAGAGCAAATGAAATTCAGAGGTTAGCATATACACTGTGCATGAAAGTTTTGTTTTAATTTGATTCCAGGACAAAACCTGCCTTATGGAATATAAATGCTACATGAGCAATGGATTTCATCTTTTCAGGAAAATTAACCTCTTCTCTCAAGCCAGATGAGCTCCGATTCTACCCCTCTCCCCCATTAAACACCACTCTGCAGGGTTTTTCTCACTGTTTGTCTTTGTGAAAACAGGAACTAGAAGAAACTTATAAAACCAAGTACAATCAGTTCTCCCCTTCTCTTGTAATTATTACTTGTTCCCTAGAATATAAGAATTCATTGCCAAAAGCATTTTGAAAGTAGAAATTCATATTCAATAAATTATAAACAACATCAAAGAAAGGAAAGTTGCAACTTTGTCGTGACACTAAAACACCATTTACACGTCTGAAAAGTAAGACTGGAATGTTGCAGAAAGCTTATAGTGGGAGTGATAAGAGCGAAACAATTTGGGAAAATCTTTTGCATGAAATGTAACAGAAGATAGACATAATTGCAGAGAAATGGATTGGCCATCTTTGCTCTGCTCTGAAGGAACAATTGACAGTGATGCTGCTATTAGTACAAGAGCAGAGGGCTGTACTCAGCAGCTCACTGCAGAGGGCTCAGCCAGCTAAGTCAAATGTCATATCCCCAAAGACTTAAGATTCCAAGTCTCATCTTGAAAGACAAAACTTTGTCTGCATTTCTCTGTGAAGAGAAGCTTTGGGTTTCTATCCCTAAGGTCAGTAACTTGAACACCAAGCTGTAGCGTGAATTACTCTGACTCTCCAAACTCATGGACATATTTAGTGGAAAACCTGACAGGAAGAGCCCCATAGGAAAACATTCAGCTGTTGTTCAAGCAAAAGCTGTCCATCCATGGCGCATAATTTTCCTAAGAGCCTTCTCATTTCAGTTTTCTAGGAAAACAGGGTATAGGTTCACATTGTGGTAAAGGTTAACCCACAAAGAAGTAATATCAATGCAGAAATTGGAGGATACACTGTCTTTTGTGAACAGATATCTGCATTTAATCTTTAGTTCTGAATCTAAGGCAAACTTTTCACAAGTCAGATCACCTATTTTATAAGTGGCTTCTACTTATGCATATTTCTGTTATTGTAGTGGTAAATTTTACATCTGGCATAATGCAATTACCTCCAGTTTATACTGAAGTTCCTAACTTTTCAATTTTCCCTCAGCAAGGCTGCTTTCTGAAGGTACCTTGTGCCTGGTTTTAAAAGATTTTTTTTCTAAGCCTTTTCTAATTCTGACTCCTGTTGGTCTTTAAGCTGCTCAGAGAAGTGCTTAGGTTTTTGCTGACTGTCTACTTGAATTTCCAGGAATTACCTGAGAACCATTACACAATGATCTTAACACAAAATGGTCATCTGGGAATGGAAAGAAAAGTGCGGTGAATATTAAATTTGGAAAAAAAAAGATATCAAGTGGAAGGTCCAGAGCTTAGTAACATAGTTTAAAAAGCCCATGTCATATCTAAATATCAGTCCAAATCTGAAGCCAAATGCTGACTACGGTCTAACCACATGCTAGCAAATTCAAGCCATGTGGACATAATGTCTTATGTCATGATCTCTAGTGGAGCTGGGAAAATTAAAATATTCTTGTCAGAAGGAAGTGTCTTTCTACCAGGAAATAAGTACCATTTAGGGGAACTCACCATTTAGGGCAGGAAGTCTCTTAGACGCAGGTGGAGTTTATGTGCCCTGGAGTTAAGCCAGTTTACCACACAAGGAGCAACACAAATCAACCACTGGATTCAATATGCCTATGTCTTCATTCTGAGCAGGTTGAAGCATATCACAAGCCTGCTTGCACAGTAGAAGGGATATAACAGTGCTAGCCTCAGTAAGGCCACCTGCTTCTGGCTGTGGCAAAGAGGAGGATGTGTTGCACTGAGCGTCGGGCACCATGGCATAAACTCTGCAACATGCTCCTGCATTGAGCCTGTACATGGCTTGATTCTACTTCAAGCTGTATATTTCCACACAGAATTCAAGACGATTTTGACAAACATGATCAGCACCATGGTATTCCGAAATGTGATTGCAAGGAGACAGAAGTTTCGATGTAGTTTCAGCTACGGTGACTCATTGACTTAGAGGAAGCAATTCTAACAAGAGCAAGTTGTTAAGCAGATTCATACGCATTACAGAAACAGCAGACAAAATTATAATTCAGTCATTGATGTGAGCAATGGAAGTACCTATAGGTAAATGCTGAAATGCTGATGCAACTTTTATTAAAAACAGTAAAGCAAACTATGCGGTCAATGGCTCAATGCCCAGCTGGAGACCAGTAATGAGTGGTGACCCTCAGCAGTCAGTGTTGGGACCGGTCTTGTTCAACATCTTTGTTGGTGACATGGAGAGTGGGATTGAGTGCGCCCTCAGCAAGTTTGCCGATGACACCAAGGTATGTGGTTCTATTGATACGCCGGAGGGAAGGAATGCCATCCAGAGGGACCTTGACACGCTTGTGAGGTGGCAGATGTCAACCTGATGAAGTTTAACCACTACAAGTGCAAGGTCCTACACCTGGGTCGGAGCAAACCCAGGCACAGCTACAAGTTGGGTAGAGAAGAGATTCAAAGCAGCCCTGCGGAGAAGGACTTGGGGGTGTTGGTCAATGGAAAAACAAAAATGAGCCTGCAGTGTGCTCTCACAGCCCAGAACACCACCTGTATGCTGGGCTGCATCAAAAGGAGCATGATCAGCAGGTTGAGGGAGGTGATCCTGCCCCTCCACTCTGCTCTCCTGAGACCTCACTTGGAGTATTCTGTACAGTTCTGGTGTCCTCAACATAAAAAGGACATGGAAGTGTTGGAACAAGTCCAAAGGAGGGCCACAAGGATGATCAGGGCACTGGAGTACCTCCTGTATGAAGATAGGATGAGAAAGTTGGGTCTGTTCATCCTAGAGTAGAGAAGGCTGCATGGAGACCCCATAGCAGCCTTTCAGTATATGAAAGAGGCCTATAAGGGTGCTGGAGAGGGACTCTTTGTTAGGAACTGTAGCAATAGGACAAGGGGTAACAGGTTCAAACTTAAACAGGGTAACTTTAGATTGGATATAAAGAAGAAATTCTTTACTGTAAGGGTGGTGAGGAGTTGGAATGGGTTGCCCAGGGAAGCTGTGAATGCTCCATTGCGGCTGTGCTCAGTGCCAGGTTGGACAGAGCCTTGTGTGGCATGGTTTAGTGTGAGGTGTCCCTGCCCATGGCAGGGATGCTGGAACTAGGTGCTCTTAAGGTCCTTTCCAACCCTAACTATTCTATGATTCTATTTGCCAGGTCTTTTATGTTTCACTGTGCAGAGTAAGAAGCAACCACATAAAGACTGAGTAGCTACCCTATGACACTATGAGTATATAGCTGTTGCAAAAAGAAATTTACCTGGCAAAATCTGTATGAGAGCAAGTAAAATAAAATGAGAATGTGACACAGCTTTTCAGACATAGGATCAGACACGTTCTGAGCTTTCTTCGTGGGTAGTCAGGATATTCTGTGTAACTGTTACTACAACTGCTATGGTTTTAAACTCAGCAAATCTACAGAAGTTAACAGGGACAATTAGCAATTATGCCCTAGTCAGTTTTCAGCATAGGACCCACTTAAATTTTCTGATATATTCTGAATCTAACAGCTCTTATTTAATGATATATCTGCTATTTAGCAGAAGAAGCCTTTAAATCCATTTGTTTTAATTTAATATACCCCCTCAGAATTCCCTCAAAGAAAAGCCAATGTGAATTCTCCTATACGTAGCATTTCAATGGGGCTTGTGGAATAAGTTGGTCACCTTGCAGGTGAAAACAGACAATGAGAGCAAAATTTCTGTCAGTAGCTCAAAACTAGCCAGCTGGACAGTCTGGGTTGTCAGTAAGTATTTCCCGCTCGAGAAGTGATAGACTTGGCAAGGTAGAGGTGAGCATTTAATGGTGTCTTTTTCATCACAGTTTCATTTTCAGACTAAGGGAAGAACTATTTAGGGGTACTCTTTTGTACTGGAAAAGGGGAAAAAAGTCCCAAGGTTTACAAATCAGGCTGCTCTAGATGTATCTGGGGGAAGATCTAACTGCTCGGGTGGAGGGTGGCAGACAGAGCAGCAGACAGTGCAGGAAGCAGCCAGATGGCTGCAATGACACTGGCGGTAGGGGTCTAAAGAGACTCTCTGTAGAGGTTCAGGAAGAGCTGTGCTGACCACTGCACTGCAGGGCATGGAGAAAGGGAAAGAAGGAGATACTGTCCTTAGCCATGCACTGGAGGCTCACTGCACAGCTGGCACATTGACACAAAGCTCAGTCCCTGGAAATTAGAAGCTGATGTAAACAGAAATGTGACTCAAAGCCAAGGAGCACCTGGGGACTCCAGTTCTCAGCATTACAAGATCTTCACTTCATTCGCTGCCTCTATGAGAGGGTCCTCTTGTATTCCACAAAACTAAATCACAGCAAGTCTGCACTGTCATTCCTAGAAACCTTTCTCTTGGTGTTACTTTTGGGAACAGTTAGAAAAATTCTTCAGCATCCACTGTAGGTGTTGGCTGTGTTAATATGTCAATAGCAAAATATTTATTCTAAACTTTTTAAAATAGTTTCTGTTTCTTTCAAATTTCCCTATATGATAGGATAGAGATTTAATTGAGCATAAAAAAAGCAGTGGGTAAAGAAACCTACATGTTTTCTTTTCCAAAAAGCTCCTGTTAAGTAACACACACAACTCTCTTGGTAAAGTCTTAAATCTAAATCTGAGCTAATCTAAAAATCTTATCTTCCCAGAAATGTTAGATTTTGTTATCTACATATCATTCCTTTGCAATATTGTTCCTATTCTGCTTAGAAAAATGAGAGACAGCAATCAGAACACCCACCAGAAGAAAACATAAAGGCTGAAGCTTTCTTCAGCTATATTTTTACTTAGCATATTTAATAATTTCTTAGTTGAAAGAAAATGTTCCTCGTGAATTTGATAACTTTTTGAATATGGAGTCATGTTTTGCTCTTATAGCAAGCTCTGCTAATTTTCATTCAGATTTTTTTTCTCTGAACTCCTGGAAATGATGAAGCAGTTACTGGTAGTTTAAGTGGATTTTGCAACATTGTTCAGTTTGAAACTTTATGGCATTTTTACATAACTCTGCCCCTAGCCAGTATTAAGTAGCAATTTTCCATCTGGGTAGGGTGACATGTCTTCCAGATGGTACTGGTGTTTAAGGCTTTCTAAACATCTGTCTTGAAGAGAAATTAAGGTATTCTTTCAACTCTGAACAGCAGAAATTACTTCTGAATTTTCTGCACTATAAAACCATTATTTGCAGATTAGCATCCGGCAAGCCATTCATTACTTCTTTCGGAGAGGTTATGACATAAATCCAGTGGGACAATAAAGCTTAATTATAAGGATAAAAAGCTTAAACTTTAAGCCTGCCTGTATTGGATTGGTCTGCAAAGAGATGACATGCATGAAAAGTATCGATTTAGATAATGATTGTTCCTGTGTCATTTCTATTGACCCACAGGCAAATATCTAGTTGTCTGATGGCTCATTTTTGGTTCTGGTCTTGTGGGACACCTGAGGCATTGTACACTGGATGTGAGAGGTGCCTGAAGCAGCAAATGGTGAAGGCTGCTCTCTCTCTTTGCACAGTGAGTCTATGTGGGCTTTGTGTCTGTCTTGACTGTGCTCCACTTGACCTCTGTTCTGCAGCTGATGGCTCCTGATCAGCACAGGGACTGGAAAAGAGGTTTATTGTCTACATTAGAAGCCAGGTTTCACTATGGCAATGAGTCAACATAGATTGCAGATGGGGCTGGCTTCAACAGGATTTGAAATAGCTTAGTTTTGTGTGATTCAGAGCAATCAGATGACCAAAAGGAGCTTACATTTCATTATATGTACATATATGAGGAGAGAAAACAGACTTCAGTCTCATTGTGGAAAGGGCTGGTGGTTGAAATAATATTGTTTGCACATCTAAAATACTTTACCATGAAAACCTATAATGACACAAAACTGGAACTCCATTTGCTGTAGTTTGCTGTTCACTTGTGGAGCTGATTAGTACGGATAGCAATTTTGTTCATTGGATGGTTAGTTTTATCTTCTGTATAGGAGTGTTACAGGATTCCTGACAGTTACAAATGGACTGATCACAGCATACTGAAAACCAGGCCACATTGTTAAACTCATCAGATTAGAAGCAGGAGTATATTTTAGAGAAATTACCAGCGAAACTGCTAATTTCAGCAATCTTGAATAGGGCTCTGGACTTCCACTGCTAGCTCAGTTACTCCCATGTTGCGTGACCATGGTGCAAGGTATTTCCTTCTCCTTGTTCCCATTGCAAGCTCTTTAGGCACTGTTTCTCTCTGGGTGTTTGTGTAGTAGCTAGCATATCAGGCCCCAATAGGCATAACTGCAACACAGTTAGCTAATAAATAATAATACATCTAGTCCCACTCTCCGCCATTATATGATTGTTTGCTGGCAGCATTTTTAAGTGTCAGTGACATTCTTTTAATCATTATTTAGTAAGATATGCATGCATGTCTTTTATACTTCTCTAATAAATCAGTCTCTTTAGCTCCTTCATCCTTTTTATTGTATTTCTGTGAAGAAGGAAGTTAGAGAGGTGCTAATAGTCAAGTACACTTACATTTTCCATAGTTCTTATAAGTTGTGAAAGTTTTATGTTATTCATAACCAGTACATGATTGTACCGATTGTACACTGGTGTGCTAACTTCAGCCAGTGCTACCTTTGGATGCACTGACCCTTGAGTGCATAGTTCACAGATTTGCATATCTGAACATGCAAACAGCTTGATAGAAACAAGTTTTATATGAATGCCATATTCATGTAAGCACATATAAACACATGTAAAACACATAAAAACGTATGAACACACATAAATGTATAGGGAATGGTTGCCAGCATTTAGGCCTGTGAAAAGGACTGTACATGAAACTACATAAAACACCATGGGCTTGAATGAGCAGAGGCAGACATTGCTTGTTAAAACCATGCATTCTATCTTTTTCTCCAAAGAAAGAACCAAAGAGTGCTAGGCACAATTTTACACATTATTTTAAAATATAAACTGGATAAATTTGGTATTTAACATATGCCAAGGACATTCATCTTGCATATACTCATGTCTCATCTTTAATAGTATAAACTTGGCAGTGATTCAGACTTTGAAAAATAATGCTGATAAAGAGGTGAACCTCAAAAGCTTACATAGCAACCAAAGCTATATATATAATCTCAATTGTGCAAATCATTTTGCACAGAACTTAACATGTTACCGCTAGTCTCTTGAGGTTCAAATGTAATAAATATAAGACAGCTAAGCGGTACTTGAGAAATTTTTCACGAAATTGTTTCCTTTGGACTGGCAACAGTTACACTGCTTTGGCTACAGGCAAATATTGGATTGACGTCCTTATACTGGTAGTTTGTTACTCAAATGAATAAATCCAGTGGAACTGGTGTTCCTATCTGAGTTAAGGACTAGTTCAAACGGTTGGTATCAAGTGCTAATTGCCTGAACCTTTCTGAAACTATGGGAGTACACTCTACTTCATGACCCAGTTCTTATGTAAAGTAATGAAAAACAAGTTTAGGTCAAACACTTTGACATGCATAGCACAGATCTTGAGGAAGTTTGAGTATTTAAGCTTTCTGGATGGATTTTATCACTGTAGTAGGTCAAGCTTTAAAGCAGTGAATACAGTCCTCAAGGGCTTGATTTTTACAAAAGTAAAATAAAATTTTGGAAAAAAAAAATTATTCTGTATCTGGGCAGTTTGGCTTAAACCCATCTCCAGCAGTGATAATTTACCAACATATTTAAATACTGTAAATTTTTGTAGACTGGCCAGCTAAACATGTCCTTACCTCTGTATATTTGAGACATCTCTTTGATTTTAGTGTGATGTCTCATGCATGTGAGTGCTCTGCAGGATCTGAGCCAAAGTATTCCGTACTTTGCTGAACTGGCCCTTACAAAATAGAGATAGCACGTACTATAAAATAGGTAAATGGCTTTCAGATGCAGATATAATGCATTCTCTTACAGCCTGTATTTACAAAAGAGGAAACTATAATTTTGCAAAGTCAATCAGTAAGTCAAAAATAGTGATAATATTTTTTATTATTCCCTTGAACAGAGAAACCGTATCCCTACACAGTACGAATTACTGAGCTCTGACAGAAAAATATTGTAAAAGACTCTGAGACAAGAATCAATAAATGAGCTCTTCCATTGCATGACAAACATGTAGAAATAGCGCGTTATGAATGGACTACAGAACTGAAGTGTCAGGTATAATCTTTCTTATGTAATCACTAATTAGAATGATCATAAAGTATTCATGTGTTAGTCAATAAAATAAGTCTAGATAAGGTCAAACACCTTAGGTGCTATCATCTCTTCAGCTATAATTGCTGTTACAACATGAGTTTATGAACAGCATGAAACATCCTGCATTTTAGCAGGGGAAGGACTTTGGCCATGTTCTGAGTTCAGAAGTAGCAGCCATTTTTAGTCCTTCTTAGTAGCTGTGCAGTGCTGTGGATTTTTGACTTTCAGCCTGGGAACAGTACTGATGATACCAATGTTTTTAGCTGCTGCTCAGTAATGTTTAAACTGACCAAGGACTTTCTGAGTCTCATGCTCTGCCAGGGAGGAGGGGAAGCCTGGAGGAAGCAGAGACAGGACACCTG
>JAOEHY010016254.1:0-28017 GCA_025447955.1 Psilopsiagon aurifrons | reverse complement strand
TGGAGACCTCATAGCAGCCTTCCAATATCTGAAGGGGGCCTATAGGGATGCTGGGGAGCGACTCTTCATTAGGGACTGTAGTGATAGGACAAGGGGTAACGGGTTCAAAGTTAAACAGGGGAAGTTTAGATTGGATATGAGGAATAATTTCTTTACTGTGAGGGTGCTGATACACTGGAATGGGCTGCCCAGGGAAGTTGTGAGTGCTCCATTGCTGACGGTGTGCAAGGCTGGGTTGCACAGAGCCTTGGGAGGCATGGTTTAGTGTGAGCTGTCCCTGCCCATGACAGGGGGGCTGGAACTAGGTGATCTTAAGGTCCTTTCCAACCCTAACTATTCTATGATTCTATGTGTTTTTTCAAGGTACGCACTAAAGTGTTTTACACCTTTTCTGCATAAAGCCTATTTCCAAATATTTGCCTTTTAAATATTGTACTTGAAAGAAACTGGTAATGATATGAAAAAAATAAAAATAGTTAAACTCAAATGTGCTGCTTTCTTTTGAGAAGCTTCCCTGTGTGCACCATTCGTATGGTAACCATGTGTACTTCAACCATTAAACAGCTCCCAGCTGGGCCAGCAAGATAAAGTCAACTTGTGTATCTCTTGATTGAACATACTTTCACTTTCTTACAATATGACCAGATACAAATGCATTTACAGTTTTGACTATCATTTTTCAATCTCAAAGAAATTTCTACACAGCAGTGACCTATTACATACAGGTAGAAAATCATCGGTCATCATACTCACTAAAAAGTCTCAACGTAGAATCATAGAATAGTTAAGGTTGGAAAAGACCTTAAGATCATCTAGTTCCAACCCCCCTGCCATGGACAGGGACATCTCCCACTAAACCATGCCACCCAAGGCTCTGTCCAGCCTGGCCTTGAACACCGCCAGGGATGGAGCATTCACAACTTCCCTGGGTAACCCATTCCAGTGACTCACCATCCTTACAGTAGAGAACTCCCTTCTTATGTCCAATCTAAACTCCCCTGTTTAAGTCTTTGTGTCAAGACTTTCCATTCAAATAATGTAGAAGACGGTGGGACACAAATGTGCATTCAAAATTATGCTATTACTTTCTTATTTTGTACTAGACCAAAAAAGAATTAAAAAAAAAAAAATAAAATAAAATAGGTGACTTATCAAAAGTCAAAACTGCTTTTTTTGTAAGATCACATGATTCTGATATGTACATTGCCTGCTCAGCAGCAGGATCCAACACAGGTTTATCTCTGAAAACCTGTTGTCAGCCTGTCCTCTCCTACACTCCAAAAAACACAGACTGAAAAGAAGCCATGGGTTACTGCCTTCAGCAAAGTAGTCTTGCACACATCCATCTCACACCAATTAGCACTTTCCCAAGCAATTTTCAGGCCCAGTTTTGCATTTTAGGCAATCTGAGGATCATCCCTTCCCTATCTGCCCACACCCACCTTTCCTGGGGCAGTACAAGAGCCTTGCCTCTGATCCAGCTGGTTTCAGCATCGAGAAACATCTGAAAGGTAATTTATTTCATTTTATCCCAGTGAAATAAAATGCTCTGCTTATGAATTCTGCCAGTCTATTAACTGCAAGGCAGTCTTCCTTGGTTGTTTTATTTTCTTAGTGTCTCATTAAACAGGATTTGGGATGAATCAACAACTCATCAGATTTTGTAATTTCTGCTAAGCAATCACAGACATAATTTAAGAACTGGATTCTGCATGTTTGTTTCGTCATTGAACCTATCTTATGTGCATAGGGATCTGATGTCTGATTTTACTATTTTTTTCCCGGTTGTTTTCCCAAATTATTTCCCTTATTCCACTAAGAAAGAAAATAACCAGACATGAACTGACTGCAAAATATGGTGAGATCATCCATATATAGAAAAGAGAGTCACTGAGATATTTACAGATAGTGAGAGTGGAACAGGCTCTTACTTTAAAAAGTTAAAAAATGGTCTTGAGTGTCTTCAGAATACATATTAGATCAAAATTAAGTATTTTCTTTGATAAGTGCATAGCCAAAATGATGGCTGAATCATTTAAACACTGGTTAAACACTGCTGAAATATATGGTCCTGGATCATTCTTTAAGTCTTAAGTGAAATGAAGAAAGTTTTCACATGTACATCATTTCACTTCTATGTACTTTATTACTCAGACTGAGCAGCAACTAAGATTCAGGTTCTGAAAACTGATGTACAGTTGGATTAGTGGCACTGGTGTGCATTTTCATTCCAAACCTCTGTCATGTTTATGGACTTCAGCCAGTGTTTATGGTCTCATTGTAATCTGGGACCAGAGCTGCTGCAGGATGCTTCCCTGTTGCTCCAATTACAAGAGCTATTTTCTGTATTCCTTTCAGAAATCATTCCAATTTGTAAATTGAATGTAAGTTTGTAAATTCCTGAATACACTGGGGATTTACATCATGAAGTTTTCTGAAATTATTTCTAAATACTGAGAGAATTTGTTGGTATTAAAAATATTGTATTTTCTCCTTTCTTAGCTGAAAACTTCATGAATCTTAGAAGTTAATAAAATGTATTTCATCTTCTGATTAGCTGTTTCAGAAAGTAAGCGTATTCAACCTATTAGAAGGTAATTGCAGTTGTTCCAGTATCCTAAAGGAAGCAGAGAGAAATTATTTCTGTCCTAAGTCATATACCATGTTTGTGACTTAGATAAAAATCAAATCTATGACCCTTCATTTCTGTCAAGTAGATTCTGCTCCTCACAATATAATAACCATTTCAGGATCTTGCATATGTTTTAGCATGAATAACCTGGGCTATCTGACAGGAACAGAAATCCCTTCCTAAGCCCCCAGAACGTAACCAAAATGTCATATACAGCACGCCTCATATATATGCCAGTAGTTAGCAGGAAAGGTTTTCTTTCTCTTTCTCTTCATTTTGCAATGCAAAATCCACAGAAAGAAAGGTGTGTTCTTAATCTTCCTTTTTGACAGCTGAGGTACCAACAGACAGCTTTAAAACACACTAATGTGACAAGGAAAATCACAGGACAGTTGAGAGGAAAAAAGAATAGTGTTTAAACCCCCAAAGAAGCAAAGATTCTTCTTTTGGGGATAAACAGTCATTCTCTGTTTGCATAACAGAGGAAGAATATTGAAATTTCTGGATGACTTGAAAGAAAGAAACTATTATTGAATAGGAAATTAGTTCCTTGTGACAAACAGCAAGAGAAAGGCAGCTCTCAAAATTTTCCCTGCTTGCAAGAGGAGTATGAATGTGCAAATTATTGCATAGAATTTAAAATGAAACAATATAGCCAGTATTTGTAAACTGGCAAAATCCAGTAATTCTAAGCAAAATTCTGCCTGATGGGAATTTCCAGGAAAATAACTGGATGAGGTCCCATTTTTGCTTGTTAACACACAAATATGGTATGCTTGATGTGCTAAAACTCCAGTGAAGTACCTGAGTCCATGAGGTTGATGATGAGTGATCGGTTTGTGGGAAAAGAAGATTAAAAGTTTTTCTTATACAGACTCATAAAGAGCAATGTAATGGCTTCAGAAATCCCACTAGAGCCACAAAACTGTCAAACATAGACCAATTCAAAAGTATGCCCTGAATATCCCAGATCAAAAATCCACACCTTGGCTTGAGATTTATAAACTAAATCCTTATAGAACCAAAATCAGATTGACACAGACTAGTTCAGGCTACAAATAAATATTCACAGCCACTCAAACAGATGAAGATTTCAAGTTAAACCAGCACCTCCTAATTATTACTTCAAGTAGGATACTGAAAAGGAAAAGGCCCTTATTCTAGCGTCACACAGCTGTTATCACACAGGAAAAATCACACATATTTTACAGGAATCACTACCACTACTTCAGTTTTAGGGTAAGATGCATTTAAAAATTTTGTGAAGGGAAAAGGAGTAATCATTTAATAGGGACAAGCTCAATTATAGCAGAATGAGCACAAATATCTTTAAATTATCACAAAAAATAGTCTGACACAATGATAAATAAAAATAGTCTGCATATATTATAGATACATGAAAACCAGAACTTACATAAAATGTATCTTAGCACACCTGGTACCTCAGTTGTTTCTGATGGCCAGAAGCAATTGGCTGAAGGGGAGCACTCACTGGGAGAGCACCAGCAGGACATGGCACTACCCAGCTGAATGAGCTCTCACTGTCATAAAGAAGATTTCAATTGCTGGGGTTTGAAAAATAAAATTCCAGTCACTATTGAGTCTAACATTATTACCCATTTCTAAGCAGGAAAGAAATTCCATCTTGTACTTTATTTTTAGATACATGAAAATAAGCTGCTTAAATTAGCTAACGTGCAAAGGGAACAGATAATTTACAACATTTCTCTGCAAGACTATTGACGGTTCAGCCTGTAGGGTCCCATTTTTATTCCTCACCATTTTTACCACCCTGGCAATGCACGACCAACATCTCCACACCTTGGTGGTCATCAATGGCAGTGACACTCTGAGGCTCATCTCTGATCTCAAACCTCAGAAGCTGCTTCCGTCCCACTCTGCCACCTAAACCTACTGAGGGATCCAACACCCATCTGAACAATCCCTAGCTCTTTTTTATCTAACACCCAGGTTCAAGCAACCACCACCACGAAACTGAATTTTGCTTCCCTATAAATTTAGGCCAGGATGACAACATTAAAATTCAGCCTTGGCACTTACCTGCACGAGGGCCAGCCTTGAAGGCTATCAAGAATTCCTGATTATAAGAGTACTTGGCATTATGGCTTTAGGATAAAAGATGGATCTATTTTACACATTATTTAAATTACCTTACTTTTTTTTTTTCCACTGTTATTAAACTGTGATGAATTTATTTGGTTAGGGAAGTGTGCACTGCATGTGTAGTACTGTTCTATACAGCTGGATTTACAGCAAGCCTCTGATTTCTATCCTAGACATCATTAAACAATTTATTTTCTGTGATAAGGGAATGTGCTCTTGGGCAAAAGCTCTCCGTTAGTATGAATTATTAAAAGTATATTTATGCATGCATTACTCATTTAAGATGAAAAGAAAGGTTGCTGGTTATTCTATGGAGCTTTCCCCATCTACAAGGCCCATGAATTTCAGAGAGCTCTCTGCTGAACAGTCACTGACAAGAAATCCCTGATGACCACTAGGATTTTGCTTTCCTGTTGCCAAAATCATAGAAAATGTAGGAAAAAAAAAAAAAAACTGGTTGGCAATAACTGCTTAGATCTCCACTAACTCTTCCCACTAATGTGAGGTGATTTTATGAACCAGCTGACAGTTCACATGTACCAACATTCCTCAGAAAGGGGTCCCGGTGCTGCTATCAAAATGCAGTTTTAATTCAAGATACCCTGCAAAGGATATTTTTGTAACTGCGACATTTGAGAAAATTGTGTCATATTTAGATGCTCCTGCTGACGCATCTGCTTGTGATGTGTCAAACTGCATCTACCAGCGATGTTAAGCTTCAAAACCCTGCATGATAATGAAAAGCAATGGGAAGAAGCAGCTTTTATAACTACATCACACTGTGACACAGCAGTAGAAAGAATAAAACATTGAAATCTCAAGTAAAACCTCTTAGATGTGCAGCTGCCATGGTCTCCATGTTTCTGTACAACTCTGCTTCTCTGTGAAAAACACTACTATAAGTGCTCACTCCTTCAGCCCTCCCAGGTGATCGGTTCCTTATGCTGCTGCAGGATTCATACATTCCACTATCCATGCTAATGCCACGAAATGCTGTCAGGAAATCCCATTGCTTGGTGTCCAGGGGTTAGAAAGTAAAAGTACTCCCACAGAGAAGTGAATAAAAGGAGGTAGAGGATTCTAGAGGTTAATTATCACCACTCTTTGAAGGCTTGGATAAAGTTTATTGAAGCTGTCTGTAAAAACTCTTGTAGCAGGGCACCTCCCACCCAGCCTCCCTTGTCTCTCTGCAGTGCCATCTATCTCCCAGAATATTGCCAGGTTCAGTCCCTCTCAGTCCCCCTTCTTTTTCCTCCAAAAGTACCTGCATCTTTTCCCCTAAACCCACTGTCTATTGTGCTCAAGACATTCTTCAGAGTAGCAAATACCGCTACTCCTCTGAAGGCTGCTCTGTTTCACACTCAATAACCTACTGCCCAGAATCCAGCCATGCTCCCAGTACAGGACTGTTGATTCACAGGACTGATTTACATAGATATTCTAGATCTCAGGATATTTTATACTGCATGTAAACAACAACAACAATAATAATAATAATTTTATAATGAATATATTTATTATTATATTGTTATTATAATTATTGCTCTTGATCATTATGAATTTCTCAACTTTGAGAATTCCCTTGTGACAGCTTTGTGATTTACATTCTTTACCTCATCCCAACACTTAAGCTTCTGTTTACTTTGCTTTTTACAATCCGAATGGCATTTTGTCTTTTTTATTAACCAATAACACATTTATTGCTCACATCACTTTATGGAAAACAAACCACAAAATATCCTACATCCTAAATTAGGTTTCCACTTAATGCTCCAAGCCAGACTTAGTCCCAGCACAAGAAGAGAGCCCTGGCTGACCTCTGCCACAGGCAGGCATCCACTCCTACATCCAACAGACCCCAGTCTCCCTGCTACCCAAATACAGAGCTGGCAGACATCTGGTGGGCATGCAACACATTTGCACTCTATGGCTGCATGTGCTCCCATCCTCTACTGATGGTCCAATGACCTGGTATCTCCCTACGCAGAAAGTGGAACACCAGCAACAGAACACAGGGAAGGTCCTCCACCCCATTCTACCAACCTATCCATTAAAATGGGCATAATCTGATGATCCTCCCTAGGAGCAAAGTGTAATTCACTTCCTTGCCCACCCAACCACTGCTCAGTTTCTTATGAGGGCTCCTAATTCTGGAAGTCTGCAGTGCAGACAATTCAGCAAGTATAGAGCTGATGGGCATCTACTGAGACAGTAAAGCATCTTAGTGAAATGCCTTATTCACTTAAACCACTTTGCCGTAGTGTTTCTCTTCATGTTCTTTCTTTAGCCTGGCTGCAGTTCAGTCTGAAGTAAGTAAGAATTGAAAAATAAATTCCCAGTGATTGTGACATTCCTTCCACTTACAGTAACACATCTGCTGTGAAGAACACGGTTTATCTTCCAAAGTGCTTCTTGGCACCCAGTTCTGGGTAAACTGGTGGTGTTAGAAGACCTTCGTTTGTACTTCTGCCTCTGGAGAATAACACATTAAGAGAAGGTGAGCAGTGCAGCCACAGGCAGCAGCAGAGGAAGCAACATTTTTGCTTTGCGTGCTGAAGGTTCATTCTAGTGAATAATTTCTCCAGAGAGAAAAGGGACTTTCTTAAGATGAAATTGAATGCACATCTTCTCTTCCTATCCTGTCTTTTATTGACACTAATGGACTGACAGACCAGCTGGAAAAGGCTTATTAAGGAAAACAGCACTGGTAATTTAAGTGGCAGAAAGACGCAAAATGCAGCCATGTAAAGTAAGTTGGAGCAACTTCCCTCCACCCTGGAGAGAAAAAGATGGGTTCATTATTTAATAATAACATTTTAAAAATAATAATAATTATTATTAAATATTTCTCCCTTCAATGGTCATTTCTACTATGTACATTTCAAACAAGCAACTCTTAGAACTTAATTACAGGTGCAAAATTATGCCTAGGAAAAAAGACTCCTCAACTAGTAGCCCAGTGTGTGCATGGCAAAATGCACAAGCGCACCTGTATATGTACAAACACTACAATTCAAGCCAACTTCCATTTCCAATTACAGTTCCACAGGTAAAATGTATTATTTAGGCATTGACAGATTCAGATTTTCCTCCTTTCAGTCTTTGCTTCCTTTTCATTTCAAGAGGCATTATCAACATGAGAGAAGAGACTGGATTTTACTGTTATTTTTGCCGGCACTCCACTGACATAACAACCATGTATAAAACAGTCTCTTACACACACGAAGGCTTTGGGCCTGAATTGCATTGCTAAATCCAAATTATATTGCAAGAAAAAAATTAGCTTTGCTATCTCCATACTCAGCATAGTGAAAATATATTAATTTAAATTAGTTTGATTTCTTACAATATAAAAAAAGGATTTTGCCTTTTTGAGGTAGAGCTTTCTATGTTTTACCCTAATTCTTCTCCAGATTTCACCAGACTAAATCAAGATAAAAATGAACTACAAATGCAAAATGTTTCTTTAGAATAAGTGTTTTTTTGACTGCACAATACTTACTTGCTGTTTCTCATCCCTGAGAAAAGGGATGCAGGTTCTACCTATAGCTGATTTTAAAATACGCATTTCCAAAAGTATTTTCCTGTTACCTCCTTCTTTTGAGGACAAAAAAAGGAAAAAAAATTATCTCTAAAAATCTCATTCGTAGCAAACAAACACCACTACTTATTTAGCAGTCACATTCTTTAATTCACAGAAATAATACTATATCCATTGTGGATTCACATTTGAAGCTCAATTAATTATTATTATATTCTCTACATGAATTTGCACATTCTGATCTTATCCCATTAAAGAATACTGACACTTTATTTTGTCTAAATACTGTATGAATTTAGTCATGCTTACTAAATATGTTTTTTCTTTGGTATCAAATAAAAGGTGCATGTATGTGTTTCAAAAGACTGATGATACAGAACAGAAATTTTAAGGATATACCCTTATGGTCATTAATTACAGAAATATCGCTACAACAAAAGCAGATCAACGAAAGACTGACATAAAATGGATCATTTTTTCCTTACTGGTCTGTGCTCCCCTCATACCTTATGAAATGATTATTCAAGTGAAAGTAGCGAGTATTAGGGAGTTTCAATAAACAAAGTGCCCTAATGCCCCAGAACAAAATAAGTCTCCAGCAACATTAATAGCAAAGCTGTCTTAAGAATTCACTGGTTTCAGAATTTTGCCAACAGGTCAAATTTCAGACTCAGGGTAAAAATTCTCCCAACCTTATACAATCCATAAAATGAAACAGAAGCTTGAAGCAAAAGCAAGATAATTCTCAAAGTTGGTACATTAATTTTTGCAGTTAGAAGTTATAAAGAAGCCTGGTTCATATTCAGAAATAGATACATTACAATACACTCTAATAATCTTACAGAAACCCAGAAAGCTTTATAGTGTTCCTGAAGTAAAGGGGAGAAGGAAGCACATAAAATAATATACAAAACCATGCCTGCTGCAAACACTCAGTGACCTATAAAACAACATACACATTTAGAGAGTAATCCATGTTAATTTAAAAATATCAAATGATCTTTAAATAGTAAAAAGGTCTTTACTTTCAATAGAATTAATATAGCTTTGTAAAATTGAACATCTGGTAGGCATATTGCATAAATATGTGCACTGCTACACATACATGAGTCTTTAGGCAACGCACAGTAAAGGAAATAAGAAAATGAATGTGTGGTGTTTCGAACTTGTAGACCAGAAGAACCACAGTACAATATCCAGGAGATTAAAATTTACCTCCTTAGATACAAACAAATAACTGCCTTCAAAATACATTCACATGGTCATAACCTATTGCCTTAACTGTGCAAGTTGACAAAATCCTAAACACTGCAACATGAGCAATTTTGGGTTGCTACAAATTGATGAAATTCCACTACTAAGGTCAGAAGCTGTGCAACAATTTACACTGATGAAGTGCTTGGCCAAATTATACTTACAGCTGTATTTTAAATGTCGTACATCAAGTAAATATTATCACAAAAAAACCCCAAGTATTTTTAGAAAAATGCACAGTGATATAAAATTAACTAGATAAAAAAATGTATAGCCATGTCCTGTGTTGTATAAGCAGCATATTGTCATGTATAGTAGGGTATTAAAGAAAAATAGGTGTCCCAATGGTCTTTTAAAGCTTAGCCTGAATACATGAGCAACTACAAAGCTAACATGGCAAGCAAAGATGTTGCTTCATAATGATTTAATTGCTGTTCAATTGCAGCAAATGATGAAAACATTATCACTCAATAACACTGTAAAGGGCGGGTTTTTTACCAATGATTCTGGTCAACAGTTTCTCTGTAAGTGACTACCCATCACTCCTGTGGAATCTGAAATGTGGTGATTGCTCTGCAGTAATTCAAAACTTGCAAAGCTGACCCCTGTGAGTCACATTACCTGAGCAATGGGACATCCACAGGAAGATCATGGTCTGGGCAGATTGCAACTTTCCAAGGACTAAACAAAGGTACTCTTCTCACCTCAGCAGAACAGATTAACTTTCCAAGGAATTTCTCTGCAGAGCTGGTCTGGGAAATCACTTAACAAAATCTATAACCTTATTTAGGTTTAGGTCTGAAGGTTTAATTCTTTCAATTCCGTGTACCACTTGGACTGTTTACACTAGAAAGATAGGCCAACAGTTCTACAAATTGGAAAACTGGCCAGAAGCATAGACACACTCAATCTATGTGAATTTGAAAATTTGACCAGAAATTCATAAGATTTAATAAATTTGTGGAATTTATTTAGAATTATAAAAATTCAATAATTTAGCATTTGAAATAGCTTTTACATACAATTTATTCTGCCAAGTTATGGAAGAAAAATACACATTTAATCTAAAATATTAGATAAAACATGAACAAGAAGAACTACTCTTATATTAACTTACTAGAAGTTACAGCTTTAATAATGAAAGAAAAACTCAAAAGAATATTTCATTAGGTCATTTAATTTAGTGTGTTGAATTTTAAATTTAACTTGTGATTTATTTTTATATTGGTTTTGCTTTTACAAATGAAGTTGTATACATAAACAGCTCAAGCACTTAAGGCAATAGCATAGGAGTACATTTGGTTCATAGTGTTTTTAAGTAGTTTATACACTTAAAGCAGTTACAGTAGATAAGAAATAATTGTGAAATGACTTCAAAGTGTTTAACAACTTTAAATAGGAAAGAATTGTGAGGAAAAAAAGTAAAATTCAAATCTATTGGAAAGTTTTGTTAAAAAATGTGGGCTTCTAAATTTAAAAGGAATTTTTCAATGAATGTTGCAACTGAAAAATTAAAATTGGTGTTTTTTCATTTCCTGCCAGATAAAAATGCATGGATCTGATAGCATGAAATCATGATTTTCCTACATGGCTTTTTTCAAGTGCACTCATATAATTAGATGGATTTTTTCTTTGTTGAGACATCAGAACCCAATGGGCTGCCTGTGCTGGCTACTACACAGGAGGACAGAAATGCAGAAGTCAGCTAAGGCGGCTGGCATGAGCTTTCCCACTTCAGATATTCCTGTGTTTAGCACCTGCTGGATACCTACATATCACAGGTGGTAGTGAAGACACATAGATTATGTAGGCATACTTGCAAAACAAAGGTGTATAAAGTCACTTATATGCTACATTTTTCAGGTACCAGATAAACAGAAACAGGCATTCACCTGAAATTACAAATAGAGAAAATATACCTTCTTTATGGCATTACAGGGACAGAAACATCCTGCTCCATGACAGCCTCAGTCAGGGGATCCGAGTCACTCTCCGGACCCTGATCTCTCAACTGCTCTTTCTTACCAGCTTTTTGCTTATTGGCATACTTTAGCCCTTCGTAACTGCAAGACAGAGAAAACTCGCATTCCTTGAGTAGCTGACACTGTAATCATAGTGACAAGATGTTATTTGCTATAGTTTGAATGTAATATTGTATAAAAACTTGCCTTATTGACACAGGTAAGTTCTAACGCTATAGATGCAGAAAGCAATATCCATATATATGTCTTAGATACAGTATTACTTTTCAAATGGTTAATGTCTGTAGCTATTTATATGTAATGCATATTAATAATATTCCAAAACTACTACTCTTTAAGTTCAACTTTAATTTTATTATACTATATAAAAAGGTGAAACTAAGTAATTAATTGGAGTGCTAACACCTACCTTCCATTACAGAGGGCCTACTTCAAGCACTAAGGGTCATTATGCAAATAATTATCTTCATTCACATGGTAACACTTCATTTTAACTCAAAAACATGGCTCTATCTCAGAATGTCTTCGGTTTTGTTGTAGCACATCACAGGTGTGGGCCTGATACATCCCAAACTAAAGCAAATGTGGAGATTTCCCTGGCTAAAGCTGGGTGAGGTTCAACAGACTGCAGAGGTAGGGAGAAGTCTCTGAAACAGAGTTAGAAGTAATGGCAGTATATTATTATTTCAGCTGATCTCTAGTCTATGTTATTCTACTTCAGCAAACTGCTTCAGGAAAGAGAGGGTTGAAGTGAGGTGAGAATCCATCTCAAAACCTGGTGGGTCCCCCTGTATGAACCTCTTCCTGACATCCCCTTCATATTCATGCTTCCTTGTTATTGTCATGCACTGCACAGGCAGCAAAGCCCTCACCCAAACAGATCTGCCTCACCGAGGGCTGCGTGCAGTCAGAGAACAACCGCTCGGCAGAGCTAAGACCTTCCCTGTGCTCCACCATTCCTGTGTGAGCAATATTCCTTTGAAGTCAAACTGCTGTTGATATTCCACCCAGGCCCATCACTGATGTAATTTTTGTTACATCATCATTTTTTGGTTTATTATAAAAGGGATTAGCTCCAACAGTGAGCAATTTGTGCACATACTACAAGTAGGCACAATTTGTCATGGTAACAGCAAGCTGCTAACACAAACACATCTACAAACCTTCCTCTCTTGCTCAGTGAGACAATACCTCAAGGTATTAGCCTCTGAGCCCCCTTGATAAGTCAGTGATATATAGAAAACCTGATTATTCAGACAGAGGAGGGGCAGATGCCACTATACAGCTGCAGAAAACCATGGAAGAACAACATCCATGAGGCTTATAATGAAAGATTTTTTTATATACTTAAGTAGTTAACAAAAATCTATTGCAAGAGATAGTTTATCACTAGATTTACAGTTTCAGAGGACATAGTACAAAACATAGTGCATCAGTTTTGTGTAAACATTAAATAGGTGCAAATACACAAAGATAAAACAAAAAAGTGACTACAACATAAGTTATAGAACTATAAATATATTTTATTTACATTGTACATATTCTAAGATATGACTTTCACTTATATATAGATAGTTTATATTAGCAACAGACTAGTGCTTTTTTTATAGTATAGGTCTTAACTCAACATGAACATTTGTATCATTGTACTTAGAGTAAATACTTCCCAAAGAACAAGGAATTTTAACCAGTTCATTTCACAGAACCATTCTGCAAAGCCAAGGGGAGCTGTAGAAGCAGCAGGACCACGTAGCTGAGGGCTCCTTCCCCAGCCCTGAGAACACATACTAAAAGAGGGGCTGCAGGGAGATGACAGCAGGGTGTGGGGGCAGCAGGGATGGGAAGACGGTGTGTGGCAGCGGTGGGAATGCTGACGAGCTTGGTGGCAGGACCGAGGGTGGCAGCAGTGGCAAGTGTGGCATGGCAACAAAAGCTGTGTGAGCCCCCGCGCAAAGCCTTGGTCCTACCGGCACATGAGGTAAAGATGCTCGGGAAAGAGTTGGGATCTGTGAGAGAAATTGCTGGTGGGGCTGGAGAACCTTCAGTGAAGCAGCAGCATGCTGCTGTAGGACAGTGTGGTGGATGGTGGTGACCGAGGTAGAGCACAGCGGCGGCTGCAGGGGTACAGACTGCAGTGGGGAATTTGGGGGCTGGATTGCAGTGGGAGGGAAGGTGAACTTCACTTTGCTGGCCAGTATGTTTTGTGGCATGATCTGCTGATAGACCTCAGAAGGGAGATCTTTCAATTTGTCATGGTTATCTGGGGGGAATATCAGCATCTGATCAGGCATGGTAAAAGGGGCTAGTAACTGCTCAGTAGTTAAAAAGGTGTGAGTGTTTACATGAGCTTCCTTGAATGGCAAGGGCGGTGGGCTGCTAAATATACTAGGATTACACTGTACCCATTCACCAGTCACCTCATTTATTTTCTCATGTGGTAGAGACTTGGCCAATTCATAATGGCAAAGATAGGATTTAGGAGGAGCTTGTTCCAAATGTCTGTTGGGGAGGGGAGGTTTGTAATGAGCCTGATTTTCATGACTGTTGACCTCTTCTTTCTTCTTTTCCTCTTGCAGAACACCCTGTGTTCTGGCAGCTGCTGGAGCACTGTGCTCAGGAAGAGGCACAGTGACAACATCAGAAAATACACCCAGCGTGTTTTCCATCACTGTGTACACCCTTGGTTCGTTTTGCTGTAGCACATGTGAACTCTCAGTGTCTAGAGATGACTTGCTTTCCTCCAGTTGCATTGTTTCATCCGTGCCTTTTGCATGATCAGCTTTGTGATCCGCATTAACTTCCTCTAGACCATCTTGAGTCAAGAGGTCCCTCAAAACATTTAACGGAGAATTTGCAGAACTTTCTGTGGAAGGTCTGGAATTCTCACTCCTTGTGCTCCTGTCAGGGAATATGTGATGGATTCTGCTTTTTCTTTTCCTTTGTTTCCCTTTTGCCTTGTGATATGTACCTATAGCTTGTGCTTGCGTTAGATACTCCTCTGCTGGTAATATTTGTCCATGCGAGCTTTCCTCTGATGAAGAGGAACAGATATGCTCTCTCTGCTTGTGGTGGGATTTCTTTGTTTCTTCTGTCAGAACACTGTAACCTCTCTTTACGAAATGGTTTTGACTAAGACTCTTTTCCACACTGCAGTGTCCTAAACATTTATGATCTGGGCTACAGCTTGACCTCCTGACTTTCCAGCTACAACATGTTTTAGTGTACCTGAGGCTGTGCCTCCTGGAACTCAGAGCCAGCTGCTTTGCATATGCCCGAGAACTTGCTCTGCTCCTTCTGTGCCATTGCTTGCAACCATGGTGCTGGTTGTTGGTTTCACTCCAAAAATCACACCAGCCTCTGTCCCCAGGTACATGATGTGATGCAGACATGACTCTCTTATGACCATTTCCAATGCCAAGTTTTTGATGCGAATGCTGTAGCTCACCTGCAGCTAGCCAGATATTCCCCACATCGTATCTGCACTTCTCTGGATTATTTTGGAGATGCTGATATTTATTTTCATCTCGGTAACTGATTTCTTTTTCACTCACTGAGGACATCTTCATTTCTGCTGCTGTCATGTCCCCACAGTGATGATGATGACGATACAATTTTCTTTTCCTTTTCTGTTTTGTACTTTTGTGAAGCCATTTTTCATGGCTTTCTTTGATCCAGATTTCGTTGTATTTCTCATCTATTGTAGTGTTTTGTTGTAAGTGATTTTTAGAAATGTGATACTTCTGTATTTTTCTAATACTGAACGATTCATCCAACGACAATTTAGTTTGTTTTTTTTCAAGATTGCAATTTCTGATGAGGGAATCATCTCTTATAAGGGGTATTGTATAGTCACACACATCTTTATTAATTTGTGTTTCATAATCACCACACTCTGAAGTAGGTTTATTTGTAAAATTCAAGTCTAAGCTATGATTGGATTCACTTTTATGGTGCAAATGAGGTATGTTTGGCTGATGCTTGGGTTTTTCTTGGCTGTCAGTTGCTCTTGATAACTTGAAATCAAAAAATAAAGGATTGCAGCTATAAGAAATTGATGGGTCTGTACTTGTGTAAATTAACATTTCCGATGGCCACTGAAGAATATTTGATCCCTGTTTGCTAAGAACAGGAACAAAGGGCTCACAAGGTCTCTTTTGCATGTCCAGTTTGCTTTGTGTGGTTCCACCACTACCTTCTTCAGATGGCGATGGAACTGATATATCTGCCCCCAGCTTTTTTGTTTCAGTTTCAGTCATAGATGGATCACAGTTGCTGTCTGCATCATTTTCCTCAGCAAGATCCTGCAGAGATAAAGAGTCCTCCACAACTGCCTGTGTCAGATGCCTGTTTGCCTGCAGCTCATACCCGCTGCAGTCCAAGGGCAGGACCTGAGCACTGTCCACAGCCATGGGCAGTGTTTGGTCCACTAAGTCTGCTGCATTCACATCAATGCCATAGCCACCCATGTCCAAGGACACCAGCTGCTTTGAATGGGATGCAACAGGAGTTACGACAGGAGACTCCAGCACGTTGCTTTCTTCACCAGCCAATTTTTCTGGCTCCTGAGCTCTAGGAGCTTCTGCTGTGTCTGTGCATTCTTCCACCAGTGGGTGAAAACAGTCCTGTTTCTCCTCAGGGCAGAGGACTATTTCTGTCACTGAAGGAGACTGAATGTTACATGATCCTGGAACAAACTTACTTCTTCTGCTAAATCCATGCTCTATAGATGTCTCATCATTATAGAAAACAGCAGCTGAAGACTCCAGTTTGATCACTGCTTTCTTGGGAAAAGCAAAAGAGAAACCAGCTCTATGTCCTTGAGCTCCTTGAAGCTGATCTCCACATTTGCTAGTGTTGGATTTATTACTACATGCATTTCCAGGAATGGAAGATGTAACAGAAGCAACATCTTCACCATTCTGTGCACCTTGCACTAAATCCTGATTGTTGGAAGAATCTATGGTGGCACTTTGGGGGATATTACTGCAATGATCTCGCACAGTCACTGTAGTAGATTTGAACATAGGGCCACTTCCAGGAGCACTAGGAAGGAAAATAAAACTTGGTGTCAGTACCTTTCAGAAAGCTGCAGCCAGAAATATGGAGTTACATAGGTATCTACAACATTTTTTTTTTTTAAGGAAAGAGGAAGAATCTGAGGATATGTAGGCGTAGATTATGAAAAAAAAATGTCAACTTTTATAGTAAGATCAGTTGACTAGAATAAAAAAAGAAAGTAAATATTGTACCTCCAGTTCCTTCATGTGAAGTTAGCAGTTGAAAGGCTCAGATCCCTATGAGGTAGTTCACTTTTCCTAGACACCCTGCCTGTCCCATTAAGAGACTATTCATTTATCTAAAAATGTTGTTTCTCTTCCCAGTAGAACATCATGATTACAAGACTGTTACTACAAACAGCATTAAGTTTTACATTCTTTTGTGCTACAAAATTTACAGAGTGCCACATACAGAGGACTTCCACCTTAGTCATCATCCCAGTGGCGGCAGCTCTGCCCATCGGCAATCACCCAGCAGTTCCCATCCTATTCATGTTCACAGACTGAACCATTGCAATCTCAGCAATTTCTTTCATGGAAAAATAATATCATGGAGAGTATTTCAGCTGACAGTAGTGCAGTAAGTGATTCATCCTTCCCAAGAAAAAAATTATCACTGTCTACTTCTGTTCTTCATTTCATGCCATATTCCCATCTGTTCTATTTCACTTAATATAAAGCCAAGAGCAGAGCAAAAACTGTTGAAGCTGACAAGTTTCCAGAATCCACAAGAACTGCGCAGCACTGGGAGTAATGGACCTATCTTACAACATTTTTTTTTCTTTTCTCAACCAAATTATTCTATGTTTCAGTGTAGAGCAGCACTAGATAATGAGCCACTGGGGAAACTTTCAAATGTTATTTAGGAGCCCTAGAAGTGCTGAGATAAAGAATGCTGAACTTATTCTATGGGGTCTAAAATTAAGGCAGAGGTTTCAAGAGAAAAGATTTTCTCATGAGAATTCCTGCCTTGTCCAGTTCTTCACAAATTTAAACTATATATTAAAACCCCTCCACAAATTCTTTCTTTACAGAGTTGTCCTGGGTTCAGCAGTAGCAGTCATTTTTCTCCTTCTTAGTAGCTGGTGCAGTGCTGTGATTTTGACTTTCAGCCTGCAAACAACGCTGATAACACCGATGTTTTTGGTTGCTGCTCAAATGTTTAGTCTGATCAATGGCTTCCTGAATCTCATGCTCTGCCAGGGAGGAGGGGAAGCTGTGAGGAAGCAGAGACAGGACACCTGACCCAAACTGACCAAAGAAGTATTCCATACCACAGCACATCATGCCTAGGATGTAAAAACTGGGGCAGTTTTCCAGAAGGGTTAGATCACAGCTGGGTCGGGCTGGGGATCTATTGGTGAGCGGTGAGTAGTTGTATTCTCTTCCCTTGTTATTTCCCTTATCATTATTATAATTGGTGGTAGCAGCAGTGGTTATGTGTTATACCTTAGTTACTGGACTGTTCTTATCTCAACCCGTGGGAGTTACATTCTTTTGATTCTCCTCCGCATCTCCCCAGGAGCGGGAAGGAAGAAAGAGGGGGGAGTGAGTGAGAGATCTGCATGAGTTACAGCTGGGCTTAAACCACAACAGTTCTTTTTGGCACCCAACTTGGGGCACAAAGGGTTGAGAAAACAACAGGACTAATAGTCACCTGTCACAATGCTGATTTATTGGCTCTCAGAGTCCTTGACCTTGGTACTCTGGATTTCACAGTTTCAGGATGTTGTACCTTACAGCCGCTATTTGCTGTCTTAGTCTTTATCAGACGGGGAGCTTGGGCTAAGATTCTTGTTTCATCGTACTTTATGGTGATGACTTGCAATATAGGCAGGCTCCGGCAGCAGGATGGGATGGACGTGACCATGGACTTGTACCTGGCCATCAGGCTGCTCTTCACCATCCTGGCGCTCGTCCTCACCTCCGTCTTCATGAGGCTGTGGGCAGCTGAGGGGGAGCAGCCCCAGGAGCCACCAGAGGCTGTACTGGCCCAGAAGAATGGTCTGGGGACCAGGAGGCTTGGAGGAAGCGGCTGCCAGTGGAGTTGGTCTGGGCTGTCAAGGAGGGGAAGGGGGCTGCTGCCAAGCAGCACGAGGAGGTGGCAGAATAGCCAAGCTCCGCAGCCAAGCCCAGCCTCGCGGTAGCTGAGAGCATCCCCTGGCAGCTGCCCGCCAGGCCCCATGAGACCGAGTCCCAGGAGGATGCAGGAAACCATGCAGCACTTCCTAGCAAGGCAGAGGGGGAAGACCTGGACTCAGAAAAAGAGAAGCTGGTGATGAGAGAGGGGGCAAGCACAGCAGCTGCACCAGGCCCAGTGACAAATACAGCAGCATTATTTGAGAGCTCTGAAGGTTTTGAATGGCCTTTGGGTACCCTTGAGACCTGCCTGCTGACTGTGATGGGGATCGTACAGAGTGTGTTTTACCCACGACCATTTCATCTGGTCCTGAGAGTTAAGCAGAACTGGGTTTGGGTCTTGTCTGGGATTAGCTGATGACGTAGAAGGACCAAGAGATTATACCTAAGACTGGACAGTCATGAATGGCAGGGTGTGTGGGACAGTATGGAAGAGTATCTAGACCACTGGGCCCCTCTAGTGCTTCAGAAACATCAGAGATGGAAGGCAGCTGTATGGAGTCCACAACAAGCTGCAGAAACTGATGAAGGGGAGGCTGAATTATTTTGAGCCTGGTGGGCGCATGACACTACAGGCCATCAGGGCAGATATGCAACATACAGATGGACTCGTGATCAAGGGATGGACTTAGCAGTGGACACTATTGCCCAGGTTATTCATGAGTGTGAGCACTGCACACAGCCTCTCCTGCTCTGAAAGACTGTTACAAGAGATGGAGCCTGACATCATGGACCGGATGGACTCAGCAGCTTTATAGGGATTGGTCCATGCACTACAGAATGATCTCTCTCTCTCTCTGTCTGTGTTTGTGGATGTGTATATATATATGTGTGTATATAAGAGTGATGGTATATTGAAAATGTGGGATCTGAGCATGATGTGAATGATATGGAATAAGGGGTGGATACTGTCCTGGGTTCAGCAGTGGAACTCATTTTTCCCCTTCTTAGTAGCTGGTGCAGTGCTGTGTTTTTGACTTTCAGCCTGGAAATAGCGCTGATAACACAGATGGTTTTAGTTGCTGCTCAGTAATGTTTACTCTGACCAAGGACTTTCTGAGTCTCATGCTCTGCCAGGGAGGAGGGGAAGCTGGGAGGAACCAGATACAGGACACCTGACCCAAACTGACCAAAGAGGCATTCCATACCACAGCACATCATGCCCACTAGAAAAACTGGGGGCAGTTACCCAGAAGGGTTAGATCACTTCTGGGTCGGGCTGGGTATTGGTGTCGGTTGGCGGGTGGTGAGTGGTTGTATTCTCTTCCCATGTGGTTTCCCTTGTCATTATTATTATTGGTGGTAACAGTAGTGGTTTGTGTTATACCTTAGTTACTGGACTGTTCTTATCTCTTACATAGAGACTCTCATTAAGAGTTACAACCTTTCGATTCTCCTCCCCATCCCTCTGGAAGGGGGTGTGAGGAAGGAGGGGGGAGTGAGTGAGCAAGCTACATGGCAAATTTATGGCTGGGCTTAAACCACGATAATAATAAAATGGTGACTTCTGTAAAACTAACCTAGGACATAGCAGTTTAAAAACCCCTGTGTCTCTATCACTCCTCTTACAAACACTCTGTTTACTACAAAGTGGTAGTAAGCTGCGATTCTTAGAGAAATAAGCTCAGAGATAAACTCCTCTTCATGACATTTGCATTTCAGCAACTATTTTTTTGTGTTTTCCCCCCTGAGATTCCATTGTGAGAAACTGGTATGTGCATTTCCAGTGGCTTATTGGTGTCATAACTGTCATATTTAAGTGAGAACACAGTCACAATGAGCCAGCTCAATGTTAATTTCAACAATATCCCCAGATGCAATACTAAGACGTATGACTAGCAAGGAGCCACTTTTGCAGAGGGAGGTGAACACTCTGTTGGGCTGGGGAAAAGAAGCACTTACCTTTTAATATCAAAAATCCAGTTACTGAAATTTAAAATGAGATTTCTTGATACTTTCCCAGGCGAGCTGTTTGAAAACCAAATGGCAGAGATCTGTTACATCCTAGAAAGACAGACTGTATTCCTCACTTCATCAATGAAGTAGTGTCAGCCTGCAAATGCATGTTCATGCAGCTTTCATCCAATGTGCCTGGTTTTATGAAATATATATGAAACTTTTTTGGGTTTTTTTGACTAAAAATATATGTCATTTTAGCTCCACTGAAAAAGCAAGGGTAAACATTCACTTCTGCACTGTGAATCAGATTACTGTATACACACTGCTTCAAAAATAGCATCCAAACAAATTCATTGGGCTTCAGACAAGTGACTCCAATAGCCTTGCATCCCACAGCACCAGCTAACAGCAAAGGGCTTATTTGAAAGTACTTTTTGTTTCAGCCGTTATGAACTTACCATGTTCTCTCTTTCCTTAGCTCAGCTAGCTTGTGCAAACGTTGAAGGGCTTTCTCCTGTTTCCTTTCATCTTTCCATGACTTAGATGCTATGTTTCGAGCAAACTCCCTCTGTTTCAGCTCCTTCAGTCTCTGCAAGGGATAGGCATATAATGCACACAAAATAGGGATGGTGAACACTTATAACAACAGTTATAGTGCTTTCTGGTAAGAACTCATTTTATGAATTCTTACTTTACTTTTTAACCTAACCAAAGTGACCCTTTCAATAGATTTCTACATTTCTCATGAATAACCATAGCTTGTTTCCTGCTCCTGCTCACTTCTGATGAAGCAGTTAAGCAAACACTGAGATTCAGTCCAGGATCTCATTCAATTTCATCTCCAGTCTGTTTCTTTAGGGGGAAATGAAAATGCACAGCTCTGATATTCCACATGAAAAGGGTATTTCATTTTCTTATATCACAGAATGACAATTCACAGAGACTTCTCTAACCCTACATGTCAGCAAGAAATCCTAAACCCTGTTGGTGTGTTGCTCAGTTGTTCGGTGGGTCCCCAGTATGTCTTGCAGTCAGATGACATAATTTTATGGGATTATAATCTCACAATTCTGTTAAGAATCCAGTAATTTGCAATTTTAGTGGCTGAAGGTTAGTGGCCAGCCACAAGCAAGAGACGTGGACTTGTAGGAACAGCAATTCTAACTTAAAATTGTTTGAGTAGTATTGAAATCTCTTCATATCACTGGTGGCACCTAAGAAATACACATGGAGTAGAGTTTGCAGAGCTCAGCAATGTTCTGATCCCTCTCAGTTTTTTATTTCATCCCTTTTGTGAACACCCGTCATATACTGTGATTTACTTCTTCACTGAAAGGATGGTCAGTCACTGCAACAGGCTCCCCAGGGGAGTAGTCATAGCACAAACCCTGTCAGAGCTGAAGGAGTGTTTAGATGATGCTCGTGGTCACATGGCTTAGTTTCAGGTAGTCCTGCAATGAGCAGGGAGATGGAACTGATGAGCCTTATGGGCCTTTCCAGCTTCAGATATTCTATAATTCTATGCTTCATTTGCACACAGAATTTGTCATTTTGGGTGGTGCTAATGCTACACTGGCTGTGCATTTAATGCCAAGAGACATACACTTAGAAATATGCTGAGACAGCGAACAAACTAAAATGAGCCCCACTCTAAATTTTCAGCTTTTGCACTGTTTATCAAATAACTGGATATCCATGATAGATCCAGAGGAATAATTTAAAGGTAAATACATTCACAATTTATATTTTCTAGTTATCAAAATCTGTCTTATTGTACTAATACTGCATGAGGTAATAAATACACTCAAAACTGGTAATATATTTTCCAAGAAAAAAAGCTTGAAACATGAAGTATCTTCGTAGAATATTTCTTACCCCATGCATTCCTGTTTTCCTGAAGATCATATGATTCTGAACCTGCTTCCCACCAATCACTCATAAAAGCCAAAGTATTTCATTTCATACCTGACTTCTGAGTACTCAGAGCACAAGAGAAGGGATGAAATTTGCTCGTTCCCCTCCCCACCTCCAGCCCTTGACATTTAAAGACAGAATTTCATTACATTTTGTGGAGCTCAATAATTTTAAAGGGCTTATTTTCCCTCCAACACATGAAAAGAAGTATGTGGTAAAGCAGGAGAAGAAAAGACTTATAAAAGGGTGCTTTTTCACAATATTATGAAAAGAAGCTTAGGTGCATAAAAATCAGTAATCACCCTCCAGCAGCAACAGTTTACTGTAATTACAGAGATTATTACAATTAGTGGTTGATTCTGAACATATTTTTGACCCTTTCAGTCTTACAGCTGAAAGCTAGCAGGACTGCCTCCCATCAGGATGCTAACGTAAACACAACTCCCATGTTTAAGGGAGTAAGTAGAGTCTCGCTCAGAGTGAATTGGGAAAATGCTGTTAGAGGAAGCTTGACATGGTCTTGAAAGCACAGAAGGCATGTTTCATGCCTATCACTGCCAAGCAAACATCATTCTGAACTTCTCCATCACTAGCTCCATCAGTAATTATCTGTTTTACAAGTACCTGGTACACAAGAACCATTCCAAATTTTTAAGTAATTAGATTACTCTCCTTGATTACTAAAAGTAGCTGTTGATGTGTAAGAGAGAAATCTGCAGAAATTTTGTGTGCACAGCCTTCATTTTGGACTGCCTGCTCTTCTCTTCTGGAGATCTACTCATTCCAGAGCTCCTCTTCTGTCAGACCTCCTGCCAAATACACCACCCTTTTGCCATTTGGAAAACTGATCTTAACAGAATATAAACTACTTCAAAAGGTGTGTAGTTTTTGTTTTGTCTTACAACTGGTATCTCAGTCTTTCTCATGGAGAGCTTAAGCAATCTATGAGTGATCTAGTGAAGTGAGAAAATGTATGTCCCCATTTTTTAATAATGTATTATTTTCCATTTGTCTTTATTTAGCCATCTGATAAACTATTATCACCTGAACTCCCTCACTGTCCTTGGTCATGCTAGCACTGCATTTATGCTGTGCTATGTTTGTATTTTGTTAAATTTGTTTTTATTATGCAAATGTAAATGACATTACAAAATTGCACATAAACTACCATTACTCCATGCATTCTGAGTATCACAAGCCCCCTCCCTTAGAACAGTTCAAAGTAAATGGGAGTAATAAAAAGCAAAGTGTGTATTATTCCTGAAAAGTGTCTTTTTCTTAATGCTTTTATGCCTTTCCATGTGGCAGTAGCTTCAATAGTTAAATACCTGTTATGTACATCTGTTTCCATGCATCAGTAAATAAATAATTAGCAGGCAGTCACATGGTATTTATATGATTGACTCCAATATTTTGCTCTACAGATGAACCAGCTTAAAGTGTGTAAGTCCTAGGAAGCAGAATTCGAACAGTTCACGATGAATAGCTGAATGGCCTTTCACCAAGAGAACTAAATGCCTTCTTCATTATTCTGATGCACTGTATTGCTACGTTGAGCATGCACAACATGGACCACCATTGCTTTGCAAATTATTTGCAAATTCCCCTCCCAGAGCAATGGGAAGCCTGCCCCTCATTGTCCAGCATAGGATCCTGCAACTGGGCTGCTTTCACTTTGGCAGAAGCTGCAGTATTTTAACTAATCTAACTGTGACACTGGGCCTGAAGCAGAGATATTCCACCTATTTCTAACAAACTCAACTAGAAATCTTACTGCACACACATGACATCATGCTGAACTGAGGTGTGAGAGTCCAGACAAAAAGGAGGACTTTATCAGGTCCTATGTAACTATGCACGGATGAAACTACATATAAGAAGCCCATATGAGGTCCCAAGTCATATGTGGCTGCGTTTCACTCTCAGGCATACAGCACAGGTGTCCCCTGGCTTTCCATGGACCCTGTTTCTGGTTACTTCACCCTTGTCTTCATTTCCCCACTTACCACATTCAGTGGTTAATTTCAGCATGCCACTTTCCAAAAAGTTCACGAAGAGTTTTCCTAATTCTCCGCTGAATTTTTTTATTTACATGAGTAATACATTTTCAGTAGTAAATACATCCAAGACATCACAAGCACATAAAGGCTGAAGAGTGAAACACAATGTACCTGAACACTATTGATACCAGGTGATAAAATGAGAGGGGATAACAAAAAACCCACACCAGACTCAAATAATTTTGTACCTTGAAAAGTATAATTTCATGTTATCAGAACTGACTTCAAAGAAAAGCAGTGAAACTTTTAACAAAGTTTACGAAACCAAAGGGAAAATCATAACAAGCATCAGGATTGATATAGGCTATTTCTGTAGTGTTAAAATCACACAACAAAACCAGCCATTCCCTCCTGCACAAAGGACTGCTTTTTCAGAGAAGCTCTCACAAACCACTCATACAAAGTTTATGTCCCTAGTCTAGGCACAACTTTAAGAGGGTCAAGAGGCAAAGGGAACAGTTTTTATAGTAGAAGGAATCTAATGCCTATTAGGGCATTTCAGAGCAGGGAAGTGCAGTTCAGATATTATTATGCTAATTTGCTTTTGACCTTAGATTAACAATTATATGGACTTTTACAATGCTGAAAATACACAGACCATAAATTAATTTTCTGATCAATGGAAGTATAAAATTACAGAACTTAACAGCCATGACATCAAATTTTGCTGCCTTATTGTCTTTTTATGTTACCAGGAAAAATGACTATTCCCAACAGTCACTGAATCATTAATTTCTGTGATTGTTCACTTTTAAAATTAACTCACCAAAACAAAACTTCCTTTTCTTGCTCTCTGTGAAATGCTTGAATCTGCAGCTCAAATAGCATAAGCAGGTAAGCAGGTTGCTACAGCCCTTTGTATATTGAGCACTAAAATACCAAGTGTTTTGTATTACACCTTAAAACTCCTGTTGTAGCTCTTTTTCTAGTTGCTTCTGAAAGACCAGATAGAGCAGCATCACAGCTACAGGTATACATTACAGGGAAAAACTGACATACTGCTGTGTCTATACCACACAGGGAAAATGCCCTTTAACTGGGACTAGGACTCTGCTTTTGCTCCATCATGCCTGCCAGTGACAACAGCAGTAGTGTGAGACCATGAAGACATGACATATTCAGTCCTTCAAAATCAAAAAGCTGCTGATCACCAAAACATGGGGACCATGGTTTGGTAGTTCAGCACTGTCATGGGGGTTGCACGTTGGCGGACCAGGCATTTGGATTAGTTAAAACAAATTAAATATTTCTTCCCTCTGAATCTGTATATAACATAAAAAAATGTTTTTAATTGTTAATAGAGGTTTTTTTTCAGCTTGTATTCAGTTTGGTTTTTTTCTTTTCCAAAAATATGATTATTGCTTAATATAGTGATTAAATATGAGTACTTCTTGGTGTCCTGGGTTCAGCAGCAGCAGTCATTTTTCTCCTTCTTAGTAGCTGGCACAGAGCTGTGTTTTTGACTTTCAGCCTGGAAATAGCACTGATAACACCTATGTTTTTAGTTGTTGCTCAGTAATATTTACTCTGACCAAGGACTTTCTGAGTCTGATGTTCTGCCAGTGAAGAGGGGAAGCCAGGAGGAGGCAGAGACAGGGACAGGGCACCTGACCCAAACTGACCAAAGAGGCATTCCATACCACAGCACATCACACCCACTAGAAAAATTGGGGGCAGTCACCCAGAAGGGTTAGATCACTGCTGGGTTGGACTGGGTATTGGTATCGGTTGGCGGGTTGTGAGTGGTTGTATTCTCTTCCCTTGTTACTTCCCTTATCATTATTTTTATTGGTGGCAGCAGCAGTGGTTTTGTGTTGTACCTTAATTACTGGGCTGTTCTTATTTCAACCCATGGGACTTACATTCTTTCGATTCTCCTCCCTGCCCCTCCGGTAGCAGGGGGAAGGAAGGTGGGGAGTGAGAGAGAGGCTTCATGGCTGAGTTGCGACTGGGCTTAAACCACTACAGTTCTTTTTGGTGCCCAATGTGGGGCACAAAGGGTTGAGATAACGACAGACCTGACCAGAGTGTGTCTAATCACATTTGTCATAAACATTCATTGTTTTAGATTAATAGTCACTCATTGCAATGCTGATTTGCTGGCTCTCAAAGTTGTTCTTGGTCTCACAGTTTCAGCATGTCATATGTTACTTAGAGCTGGTATTTGCTGTGTTAGTGTTTATCAGCTGGAGGCCTCGGGCTAAGATTCTTGTTTCATTGTACTTTATGGTAATGACTTGTAATACAATAGAATCATTGATCATGAAACTGATCTGGCTTGTGTTCCCAGTATGGTCACCACTTCTGTACTTTGGGAGGTATATAATGGAAGTGTTTTGCAATCACACATCCTTTTTCTTCTCCTCAGATGGTCAACCTGTGAAGGAGACATTCCCTGATGTTCCCAGCCCCTCCACCAGATCATTTACAGCATCATTTGAGAGTTCTGAAGGTTTTGAATGGCCTTTAGGTACCCTTGAGACCTGCCTGCTGATTGTGATGAGGATCACCATATTTGCATGCATATAGAGTGTGTTTCACCCATGACAATTTCGGCTTATCTCGAGCATTAAGCAGAGTCAGGTTTGGGCCTTGTCTGAGATTAGATGACAATATAGGAGGACCAAAAAATTTTCCCCAAAGCTGGAAAACTGTGAGTGGCAGGGTGTGTGGGATAGTGTGGGCAAGTATCTAGGCCAGTGGGCCCCTCCAGTGCTTTGGAATTTCACCACTGAACAAGTGCAAAATCCAGAAAAACCAGTAAAACACTGGCCTGGGTTCAGCAGCAGCAGTCCTTTCTCTCCTTCTTAGTAGCTGGTGCAGCACTGTTTTTGACTTTCCGCCTGGGAACAGAGCTAGGAACATTGATGTTTTTAGTTACTCAAATGTTTAGGCTGATTCACTATTTTCTGAGTCGCATGCACCTGACCCAAACTAACCAAAAAGGCATTCCATATCACAGCCCATCATGCCCACTATATAAACTGGGGGACGTCACCTGGAAGGGTTAGATCACGGCTGGGATTAGGCTGGGTATCGGTCGGAGGGTGGTGAGCAGTTGTATTCTCTTCTCTTGTTGTTTCCCTTATCATTATTAGTATTGGTGGTAGCAGCAGTGGTTTTGTGCTACACCTTAGTTGCTGTACTGTTCTAATCTCAACCCATGGGAGTTACATTCTTTCGATTCTCCTCCCCATCCCTCCGGGAGCGGGTGGGAGGAAAGTGGGGAGAGCGAGTGGCTGAGTGGCTGAGTTGCCGACTAGGCTTAAACCATGACACTTGGCTGCTGGTGATTATTCTAGAAGATGCTCATATTCCCCTTTCTCTGAGACCCAGAAGGGTGTGGGGGGGTGCACTGGCTTGGTCGGGCTGGGTATACGTGGTGAGCTGTTGTATTCTTTTCCCTTGTATTTCT
>JAOEHY010016250.1:4580-20507 GCA_025447955.1 Psilopsiagon aurifrons | reverse complement strand
TGGAGCTGCTCTGAGGTCTCCCCTTCAGAAGCCTTCTCTTCTCCAGGCTGCCCCAGCCCCGCTCTCTCAGCCTGGCTGCAGAGCAGAGCTGCTTCAGCCCTTGCAGCATCTCCGTGGCCTCCTCTGTCCTCACTCCATCAGCTCCATGTCCCTCTTGTGTTGTTGCCCCAGAGCTGGATGCAGGACTGCAGGGGGTGGTCTCAGGATTGCAGAGTAGAGGGGGAGAATTCCCTCCCCAGACCTGCTGCTCATGCTACTGGGGATGCACCGGGATATGGTTGGTTTCTAGGCTGCAGACACACACTGTTCGGTTATGTTGAGCTTCTCATCAACCAATACTCCCAAGTTCTTCTCCACAGAAGATACCTTCTACTTTGGTTCACAGGGGAGGCTGCTGCTCTGAAGGTTTCCTGACTCTGGGCAGGGAGCAGATCTGTTAGAACTGTTAGCAGATCTGTTGGGTGGTGTTTTCAGGCAGGAAACACAGGAGCGAGAGAACGCCTACCTCTAACTGAGACTACAAAGTCATATTTAGAGCTTATTCTCCTGTCTTGCATGGAGGATTTTATGAGTTTAGAGGAGTTTGAATGTTGTTTAAATCTGAAAATACGGTATTTTGTCCAGAAAATGCAGTATTTTTTTCTAGAGGCAAAGTGGACAAAATGCAGTGCTTGGAAATACATTTCTGAGAGCTGAATTTCTTAAGGGAAATGGACTATTTTCTTGCATTTGCTTGCTTGCTGCTGGTTCTGGTGGAGTAGGAAGACCTATTAAAGTAAGTCTTGGCTACTAGTAAAGTTGCAGTGTGAGGAAATGAGACCTTCTTTGATTTCCAAATGCTCAATCAAGAAGCATTTGCCAGCAGTACTAAATGGGATTTATTTGTCAGGTCCTAGCTAGAGGCCATCAGGGCCCAGAACCAAACAAAAGGAGGAGGTACCACACTATAAACCTGGATTCAATGTATTCACTGTTAATCTTCTTTTACCTACAAACTATGGAGGCTACTAATCCAACTGAGAAAGGGCCTACTGGGGAGATAAGTGTCACGTGGAAGGGATTGTAATGTTTTGAAAGGAATATCTGCTGGTGTCTGTAACATAATAAATGTATTAGGTGCCTCTCTAGGTCTTCTCTAAGTGGTAAAGTGGCATCTATCACCCGGTGTGATGGCAATTGGGAAGCTTGGTTTTGATGTTTTAATACCACATCAGAAATGAGAGCTCAGAGTTGTTAATGAAAGGAGCACATACATTTATTATTATTATTACTAGTTTTTCTTAGAGAGACCAAGAGGGAGATGGTGCAGAGGGGTGAGAAATAAATCATTAGCATCCCCACATTTGCACTGCAGATTAATCTGGGGAAATGAGGCTGCTAGGTTTTAAGCTTTTTTGCATATTTGCCAATCAAACTTTTTAACTGTGTCCCTCCTTTTACTTTTTTCTAACCAAAAAGATCTCCGCTTATGGATTTAAAAGGTCACCAAGGCTAAGCAGAAATCAGAAGCTTAAGTACCCTTAGCAGACATTTTGGCCAATGATGGATGAAAGTGATTTTAAAGTCATTCTATTTTTTTTTTCCTTCTACCAAGCCTCTAAAGAGATATGAACTCTTTATGTATTTATTTCTTACATGCCTGCCCCACTTGCCTTGTGCTCACATTGCTCAAACCTCATAAGGTTCTCAGTGCAAGAATGATTTCATTTGATAGTTTCCATGTACATACCTAGCTCAGGGAGGCGGAGGTGGCAATTCCACTATTATTTTGTGCTGACCTCAGTATTCCCATTTTGTTTCTCCTGCTGGTCAGGCCAGAAGAGGGAAATCTTACGGCTGTCAGGAGCGGACAGCAGATCCGATCAAGGCTTTATTGAGTGCAGGAAAGGAAAATGATGGCTGTTGCATTATAGCATGAAGTGATGGCTATGGCTGTGTGAGATGTGTTAGGTGTTTAGAAATGCATCTTTAGTGGAGACTCAAACCAGAGACCATGGCTGCTTATGAGTACTAGAGATCCCTCAACACGTGTTGGAACAGCAAGTGCCTTAGCCAGAGTATCCGAGGTAATTAGTTGGTCTGCCTGCATTCCTCCTGCAGCCTCAATTAATTATGAGGCTCTCTTTAACTTCTGGTCAAAATCGTTATGTAGTGGTGTTATAGGATGTTAACCAGCTGCCACCTACTGCTTCCATCGATGCTTTATACACACTGTACAAAGGGCTTGAAAGCAAGATCTCCTGCCTGTGAGCACAAGCTCTGCTCCTGCTGTTCTCTTCCTCCCTGAGCACTTGGTCTAAGAAATGATGACACAATCCTGCCTGTACTGGTAGCAAATACAAATGCTCAAACAAGCAAATTCCTTAGTATGCTTCCAGGGGAAAGCTGTTGCTTTTAGTGTTTAATCTTTACCAGCTGAAATACGAACACAGGCCGGCAAAGAGACATATAAGCAGATTCAGTGGGAAGAGCTGTACTGAAACACATCCAGCAGAGGCAGTTTCTTGGGCAGTATTGACAGAGAAAGTGGGTTGTAGCTTTTATTAGGCCTATTGATATGGTTGGGGGATGTAACCTTTTAAACATGCAAATATGGTTTCTTATGTCTAAAATAGAAGCATCAGCCTTGGAAACTAAATAAATACATGTTGAGAACAGTTTCCCTGAGTTTAGCAAAGCTATGTTAATTGCTTAGACCATCTGTTAGACAAAATGTAGCTGTGAAGCTGGGGTAGGTTAGGGGTATGTTAGTGAGAGGAGAGGAAATCAAGTTGTCTTTTTAGGACAGACTCGATTGACCACGGTAAAATATTTTGGCAACCACATTTTAATTGCTTGGTTTTCCAGTTTCTTTTTAAAATTAAGATTTTTAAAATTCTTTTTTTTGAGATACATTTTCTGTCAAGCCCCCAAAATATGATATGTTGGTTTGGTATTCTCATGACAGCCTCAATGTATCAGGAAGGTGAGACTGAGAACTTCCTTTCCTGTTCCTCTGCCTAAGCTGTGATTGCTCTGAGGTGATACAGGCAAACTGCTTGGCCTCCAGAGCTGGGGGATGTGAGCCATTTACACTGCAACTTTCTCCTGAGAGGAAGCAAAGAGCTAAAGTCGGTCACCCCAAGAAGCACGGCTGGTTCCCAATGGCCTGAAGTTGGCTGAGCTTTTCAGCCTGACAGCGTCTCTCCTCCTTAAACACATTGTGAAATGCTGAAAATGTGTTTGGATGTAATTGTGACACTGGCATTTCTTCAGAATGAGCTGTTCGGCTGCTTAAACACAGTTCCCAAAGGAGGTGTTGCTTGTCCTAGGATTTCCTTTGACTGATGACCCAAGCAGGAGAAGTACACAGGGAGAGGACATCACAGAGGCATGGCAGGGTGTTGGCAGAAAAGTGATTAATCTTGACTAGGCAACCGTGCCAGAGCCACTTCCAAGCTGCTGGACTCCACACTAAACACGTAGTATATTTGTGACCACTCTCCTGTCCTTTTCAATTACCTTCTGTCTCCCAATTTCAAAGATATTAGTCTTCTTGAGTGCTTCGTTATACCACACTGATGTGCTAATGCAGGTTGTAATCTACCCTCCTTGCAGCATTTACTGCCAGGGAATCTCCTGCAGGCCAGAAGAGGAACAATTATAGGGAAAACCAGTGTTTAGCAAGAAGTAGCCATCTGCTTTGATTGCCATCTGGCTTTTTGGGAGATACCAACTTACACCTGAGAGCAAGTTCTTCATCTGGTCTTGTACCTGACTTGAAGGAAACAGTAGAAATGTGTTGTAAAATATACAGGAATTACGTTAAGTCTTATGGCTAACACTTAAAATGTTAATATTTCCCCAAAGGTGTAACCCATGGAAGGCTGTGGAGATGAGATGTTGCACTGCTGGGGTGCACCAAGCAAGAAGCTGTAAACCTTTTAGGAGGGGTGGATGGTAGAACCCCAAATAAATGAAGATATTACATAGTTTAGTGGTGGACTTGATATGGTCATAGAATCATAGAACAGTTTGGGTTGGAAAGGACCTTAATATCATCCAGTTCCAACCTCCCTACTCAAGCTAGATCTTAAAGGTCTTTTCCAACCTAGTTGATTTGTGATTCTTTAGGACCCATTGAAGAGTGATAAACCCCTAAGATTGTTTGAAAGGGAAGTTGCTCCTCTCTTCTGCTCTGGCTTCTCTGGTTTAGCAAACTTGGGTCTTTAGTCAATGTGATTAGTGCCTCCAGGACCATCTACTGCAGTGCTCTAATTTCAGGTCAAAAGGAAGGGAATAGATGCTTCTGTGTGAAACAAAGGATGTCACTGTTCTCCATTGTTATGCTGATAGAAGGATGGATAAAGCAAATTAAGCTCTAAGTTGATGAGAGAAGTAAAACCATAAAATTGTTCTTAAATATTACAAAATCTCTGCAGTTGCCTGCTGCCATTTTATTACTGAGGTCAAGGAAACCTAATGCTTTTACAAGATCTCTGGCTCTGATAATTCTCTCCTGCAGAATAAGACCCTTCTAAAATATGTTTCCTGTTGTTCCTGGAGTAGATCTAATCAGTTGAACAGGGCCAGCTATCCTTGTGTCCCAGAACCTGCTGTTTTCCTTATGAATTGGATGGATCATGAAGTTTCCATCAGGAACTGCTGCTGTGAAACTGGGGGACTGAGACTTCTTGACGGCTGCTTGCTGCCTCTCCACGTGGTAAATCCAACAACTAACTGACTTAAATGATGAGTGTAGGAAGGTCACCAACCTTCTTTTTCTTGCTGTCATGCCCAGCATGGTATCCCTTTGCTGTAGCTCTTGGAGAGGTCTTAGGGATTCTTGGAAAATCCAGCTTTATGTTTGCCTTCTTCCAATAGCAGCAAATCAGGTGCTTAAAAGGATTAAAGAGGGTTGTGCTGCATTGAAATGAAGGTGTCACTGCTCCTCTGCGACTCAAGAGAATTAAGTTATTATCTGGTATGACCATCTACAAGAATGAGATTGAATAATGACATTAGTGCATGCAAGTGCAGGCTCATTGACGTCAGATTTTGCTCCAACTTGGTATTTAGAATGAGTCTATTTATCCATCAAGTTTCATCAGCTTGCCTCCATCACTCACTAATGGCTTATGCCTCAGGGATCAGTAGAATTGTAACTAAAAATATTATCCTAACACACCTGATGAGTTACAGAATATAATACAAGAAAGAAAAGGCCTTTTCAACCCCTGGTGTAATTACTTATGCCTCTTCTTGGCGAATCCTACATGTTCTTGTGATAGCTACATGATCATTTATGGCAATTTTAAAATAAGTTTTTCTATGTGAGTTCTTCTATTGACGAATTGTCTACAAATGGCTTATTGACATCTGTTGCATGAGTTATTTACAATTATTCACAGACTATTTCTCGGTTTGCTGATTGTTTGCAAGCAATTCCTCTTTGGTAGACAGTGGCTGGTATTCAAGTGTTCAGCTTCCAGCTGCACAATTCAGTTTGTTTTTTGACATACAGGTCACATAATAGCATTTCTGTTCCTTGACTAAATGTGTGTAATTCATAGGACCTGGCTTCTTGCACGAATATTTGCAATAAATCACAGAATCCTTATTCTGCAGCTATTCTATAACATTTGTTTAAAAAGGATAATCTTAGGGTTACAGAAGTATTTGAGGAAATACTAATACACAGTGGACATTACCATAAATGAACAAATTTGCTGTAAAGCTTCAGCTATTGCATTCAGCTGCATTTTTACTGCTTTAACTGTGTTTGCCCATCTTCTTTTTATAATATTAAAATATTAATCAAAAAAGTGGCAAATACCAAATCCCTGCCAGTGTTCAAGGTCAGGTTGGACAGAGCCTCGGGCAACGTGGTCTAGGGTGAGGTGTTGGCAGAGGGTTGGTACTAGATGATCTTGGGGTCCTTTTCAACCCTACCTCAGTAGCACGACTATAAAATCAATAGATAAATAAAATCCACTGTTCTAACTGGACAAACCAAAGCCATTAAATAAGGAATATACACAGACGTCCTCTTAAGTCTCAATCTTTGTTCTGTGGTCTCACATATCCTTTTCTCCCTTGCCCTCCCCAACTACCTGTGCTGCCCCTGAGAGAGAAGATACAGAGATTGCCGCGTGGAGACATTTCAGTCCAAGGTTTACATTGCAAAGCAATGCAGGGAGCATGTTTGAAATTCTTTTATACATTTCTAAGCTAACAGTGAGAAGCATGCTCTCTTCCTGCCCAGAGATAAGGGAAAACTGCCCTTGAAGAACTCAAGTGTCCAAAATAGAAGATTTCATTTCTGTTTCTAAGTGCGTGGACCATTTTGAAAGCACTTCTATTTTTTCTCTTCATATATTCAACCATAACCACAGTGCATTGTGAGTCTGGCCTTTCTGGGTTCTGCTTGCTGTGTTTCTCTACACCTCTCACTGGTCCCTGGGGCTGTGGAGGGCATTTATTGCAAATGAATGTTTAACGTCTGCCTTGAAGAGCTACTTGTCTGGCCTGGATTTTCTGGTTGCAGTGCTCTGGAAACAGCTGTATACAGGGAGGCCCTGTTGAGTGTTATCTGGGCACAGGGAAATGCTCTTGCGTCTTACAGCTGGTTGATGAAGGGCTTTCTGGTCTCACTGGTTGCAGTTCGCTGGCAGAAGAGAGCTTGGTGAGGAGATCATAGAATGGTCTGGATTGGAAAGGACCTTAAGATCATCCAGTTTCAACCCCCTGCCATAGGCAGGGATGCCTCACACTAGTTAAGTTGTATAGGAGTCTGCTGGCTGAGTGAGAGGTGCGTGGATGGGATGGTTGAAGGAGATATCCTACAGGCCCTGGGTAAGAGCAGGGCAGGGTGGCAGCAATCCAGAGGAGGCACTTGGGACATGAGCCAAACCCTTCTTGCTCATGAACGTCCAAAGGCGAAGGAGACCTCTGGTTCTAGACATCTCTGCTGTAATGTTGTTCTGACCACTTTCATCTTGGATGGCAACTAGTGCCTGGAGCGTAGTTGCTCTTCTCATTTGCCTTTCTTCTAAATGCAGCTGGTTTATGTTGCAGATAGTAGATAGCGTGGGCTTTAGCAATGTGCATCTCTGAAGCTCTGGCAAACCCAGTCTGAGGTGTAAGGGGTATGCATGCTGCATCTGTAATGGCTGCATTGAGACTGACTAGCTTGTGCCTTGGAAGAGGTGTCTGATGCTTTGCCTGGATGAATTGGAGCTGTTTTAGCCTCTTATAGGCTAAAGCCAGCAAGTAACATTTGACTGCACCATCAATGCAAAGGAGCAAGGTTTCACTGCCTCCTAAAGCTTTGTCCTTTCTCCCAGTTCTGGGCCCACTTCCCATGTGCCAGAAGACATTTATCACTGATGGAAATTATTTATTCATGGCCCTAGCTCAAGCTGTCTGCAGACTGTTGTGTCTTGCCAACTGGTAGCCAGACATTAGAGCTGATCTGAGTAATTATGGGTTTTAAGCGGCAGCTTTCACCAGGTGAGTCAAAGGGAACAAAGGTTTCCCATTGGAGGAGCTCTCTTCAGCTTATTGCAGCTGGAAGCTGCTTTCTGAGGGCCTTTAAGCACCTAATTCCATCCAAAATGACATTCAGCTGCCCAGAGCAGGTAATGCTCTCTACGCGGCTACATCATAACTGTCCAAGGAGCCCTTTTGAGTGCTTGTGTATGCAAGGGTCCAAAACAAACAATGCAGCTGAGAAGTTTTGTGCAGTTGATAGTTTATGGTTGTTTTTTTTCTCATAGCCTAATTAGGGATTGCAGTCATCAGTTAGGGACTGCCAGTCATAGAGATCGGTTTGAGTTGGAAAGGACCTTAAGATCATCCAGTTCCAGCCCGCTGCCACGGGCAAGGACACCTCACACTAGACCATGTTGACCAAAGCTCTGTCCAACCTGGCCTTGAACACTGCCAGAGATGGGGCATTTACCACCTCTTTGGGCAACCTGTGCCAGTGCCTCACCACCCTCACAGTAAAGAACTTCCTCCTTATATCTAACCTTAATCTCCCCTGTTTAAGCTTGAACCCATTACCCCTTGTCCTGTCACTACAGTCCCTGATGAAGAGTCCCTCCCCAGCATCCCTATAGCCCCCTTCAGATACTGGAAGCTGCTCTGAGGTCTCCACACAGCTTCTCTTCTCCAGGCTGAACAGCCCCAGCTTTCTCAGTTTGTCTTCATACAGGAGGTACTCCAGGCCGCTTATCAACCCTTTAGACTCCTGTGGAATGGTGCAGTTAAAAGTGAAGTGCTGGTGAAATCTCCTGTGGTTGATTGTAAGGTAAATAGGCTCATTTTAGTTCACACCCCATCTTAGTTGAACTCTCTTAGAAATAGCATCTGTCTTTCCTTTTTTCACTGTCTCTCAGTCTCACTGTTTCTAGTCTGGTGCAAAACACTGAAGCGCAGATGTGCCAGTTATTGAAATGCTGAAAAAAAACCCTTGAAGCTGAAATTAAGTGTGGGGGAATGTCAGGCAAAAGTTAAGATCATGTTCATTTTCAAGACATGTCTCTGCAGACAGCTCTGCAGTGGAAAAGCAGAATGCAGAGTCTTGGTTGAAAGGAATAACCCCTGCAATGGCAAAGAGCATTTGTGGTGTCATTTGTCATGAAGAAACCAGAGAGACAGAAGCCTTTCTGTTGCTCAGGCTGATAAAAAGTTTCATTTTGGCTTCCACAGCCTATTACAGGCTCCAGAAGCAACAGAGACAGTAAGATCAGCATGTGCAGTGTTTTGGAAACCCTTCAGGATAATGAGCAATGCGAAAGTCCCACCATTTATTTCAGTGACATTTGAAAGTTTTGGGAATGGGTCACCACTCCTGAAAACTTTGTCCTTTCCAGTGAAGCTTCTCCCTCTCCATCTGATTGGGATCTGGTTGTTCTGCTGTTGCAGACACAGAGTTTTGCCCTCAGCTTTAATGGAGTTGTTGTTTCCCTTGGCTGTCCCTCCTCCTCTTGTGTTGAGCAGGCCCAGAAGTGCTCCTTCGCCAACTGCCTAACAGAGTCCTCCAGAAGTGTATTCTCTGACAATATAGTGGTTTTACAACAGAAAACGTTCTAATAACTGGGGAATTTTAATAATTTTAAAGATTTTAATACATTTTAAGAATTGGGAAAGTGAGGAAGCGATGTTCCTTTGTTGAGGCACTGTGACAGTAAGCCAAAAGGCTTGCTTTCTATGTCTTTCAGATGGTTGGCATCCCATTTTTCCAGGGAAATCCTTTGGGAACTGGGTTCTGTTGCAGAACTCACAGAGTATTTTGTTCTGCCTGTGCCCTGTAACAACCAGAGTCCTTGAACTAAACTGTCTGATCACTTCCATGCTTGCAACTTCCACATGCCACCCTGCTTTTGGTTTCTAGTTGTTTAAAGCTGTTGGATGAGAGGGAAGAAGAGAAAACCAGCAGAATGGATAAGGGAAAACCAGCTGATGAAGAGTATTTGCGAACAAGAGACATGCCCTAGTAATGAAAGCTGGTGAGTCCTCAGAACGCCCATCATGAGAGAATAACAGCCAGAAACAGTCACCTTCTCCCTAGTCAGTCCTTTCTGATGTACAATAATTCTGCTGAATGCCACACAGTACAAAATGACTTTAAGGTGCTTGTACAACTGAGTTCAGGAAAAGATTACCTCATCTCTGTATTTGAACCACGTGCTGGAATTGCTGATACAATTAATGGTAGTCATGTTTCTTTTGGACCATTGAAAAGTTTCAACTGTTTTTACATTGCATTCCAGAAAGAAGTCTGTTAGAATTGCTCTTTCCTGGAAGATTGGTGATCAGAAGTTATTTCTCTTTATTTATTTATTTATTTGAATATACAGGAAATAAAAGGTTAAAAGGAAAACGCAGCTTGTAAAATATGGCAATATTCTTCTTCTATTTTCTGTAAGAAGAAACAAAAGAATGGATGCAACTCTTTGCCTATGCTAAATTGGAATTCTTCCTTGTCTTCTGCTGCTGTTTGGTTGACTTTCCCTTCTTCATCCCTTCCAGTTACTGGCTTTCTGCAATGAGTTAGTTGCCTTTCTGTTGTGCAGACAGAGTAAACCCTTTTGAGGCCTCTTAAGACTTTTATCTTTACATTCTGATTCTTGGTATTTGAAAATCCTATACCTATTTCTGTAGGACTCAGCTCTTCATTTACTACAGTTTCCTCCCATGAACAGTCCTACTGCACAATGACAATGGAATTGCCAACCAGGTCAGTTAAACTGTACTTCCATGTGTGGTAAGTATCTTTGGCTTGCAAGTTCCAATGAATTTTTCCCACTGATAATCTTCAAAGCTGCTCTAGTTTCACTGATTTAGGAGTTGGATTTGCACTTTACTCTTCTATGGTAGCCTTTATTCATACGTTAAGTAGCAAAAATCAAACCTTTATGTGGTTTATTTGCACCTATGCACAGCTAGAGCCACCTCAGATTGTATGAAGGAGGCAGTAAAGAACAGCAGAAGGCTGGATGCTGGATGACAGAAGTTAGGCTGATGTAGCATGTGAGCCATGAGACTTGACCTGCTCAATGGGGTAGACAGAGAAGGGTATGGAGGGAAAGGGTATTTTCCTTCACATCTTGGAAGATCATCTTCCTTTTCTTTTGGCACTGGACAGTCAGTTTTCATGCCCTGATCACGGGATTCATTAGTCTGAAGGGCCGAAACCTTTGAGCTGTGTGCTGGATATTTAGGACGTGATGAAAATGCCAAGCCACATGGTACGTAATAGCTTTGTTGCTGTGGTCAGGAGGATTTAGGGTGAGTTGCAGGCATTGGAATGGAATTCTGCAAGTTTTTACACTTCATTTCAAGAGGATGATGGAACAGCATTGCATGTCCTTTTCCATAACTGGCTGTGGCTTTCTCCTTGGCCTTTACCATTTGATTATTGGTTTTTGTCTGCCCTTTCCTCTTGAAATACTACTGCTAAGTCCCTTAAAATTATTGTGTCTTTCAAGAAAAACAATCAGGTCTTAAGAGGCATTTTGGAGGGGTGGGGAATCTGGAGTTTGTTTAAAGAAGGAGGATCTGAAGAAGATAAAGCGTAAGATATCAGCTATGCAGAACTAATGATGCATTCCAAAAGAGAATTGAATGCAACTCCATGAATGCTCTCTTCTATATTAACTGTTTCACTGAGAAATCTTTTGAAGGCTCATAATCGCACACACATGTATTATACATAAAACTCTGTAATGCATAAGAGTATAGTTGAATCTAACACTGTGTGAGGAAGCCCACAGCACTCTCATGGAGCAAGCAAATAACACTAAATACCCTAGGTGGGAATCAAAGACTTTCCAAAGCCTATCACCAGCAGATGTTTAAATTGTTAATAACAGACGTACAGTGTGTGCTGCCTTGAATATCTGTTTTCTTTCTACCCTTGGATGCTCTTGTAATTTTAGGAACATCCTACCCAAAGGTGTCAATGTGTCTGCTCAGGTGAATCAGAGGAAAGAGATACAAGAGGTAGATGAGAGCCTTAGAGAAGTACGATACAAACCAGCCAGATTGTCAGTGCTAATAGTGACAGCTTGACTGTGAAAACTCAAGCACTGTGCCACAGTATCCCAGGGATCAGCCAGCCCTTTATTCAAAGGAAGAAGAGAAAACAACAACAGCAAACCTAAGTTAACAGTTTGAGCTGACAGAAAGCATTGTTTCTGAGTCAAAAAAGAAAGAATAACTTGAAAAAGAGTTAGACTAACCATTTTTTATGCACTTAAAGGTATTTCAAACAGAAGAGAAACTAAGGAATTAGTGGTGCTTGTTAAAAGATGATGTAAAATGATTTGAAATAGCTATTAAGAATGCAAATGCTTCTGTTAGGCAGCTTGATTCCTCAGAGTAGGTAATTTAATCCCATTGCTGAGGAAGTGCCATTGGTTTCTTTTTCCAATTGGTTTAGGGCACAGAAGGCATCTGGATTAATGAGAGGCAGAGACCATGGGGAAATACTCCGTTACACTTGGCCTTTGGTAAGACTGAGTAATTAGTGAAACCTTTGCAAGAAATATCTTTCATTTCAATGTAATTGGACAATAATTGTCTTACCTGGCAGGGATAGCATCTGCGTTGACTGATAACACGCAGGTAACATGAAACATCTGCTTCAGAAGTATGCGCGCTAGCGTGGTTCTGAGTTGGCCATCTGAAGGACCCATGGTCAGGTATATCAAAAACCTGTACAGAACAACACAAGCTGCAAAAGAAACACCCTTCAGGGGAACAGCAGAACAAGAAAGGAAGAAACAGTGATCTACATACTAAAGGAACAGGGTGAAGATGAAGGGTGAAGATGAGGGTGAAGATATTCTCTTCCCACACCTGTCACTGGCTTCCTGTCTGATCTTTGCAACCAGCTTCTCGCTGTATTTCTACTTCCCATCTGTAACAAACAAAACATTAGTGTTTCCTTTTTTCCTTCTTTTTTGTCTGTTTAGGCAGCAAGCTCTTTGGGCAGGGGACTCTTCTGCTGCACACAGTAAAAAACTGGATTCTGTGGGGCCTCACGTGTTATGAATAGTAACAGAGAGGCAGAAAGATGTCCAAAGGTGTAGTTTTGGCCAGTGGTTTACTTCTATTTTCTTTCTTTCCCCTTTTTTTTGAGGGGGGAGGCAAATTCCTTTGCCTTAGTATCCAGGGAAGTTAATGCATTTCTTATATGTAGCTTTAAGTAGCTTGGTGCAGTTCGGTGTGATGCTCTGTGGCTTCTTCAGGGTAGCAATCCCCTGCTGGAGTGGTTGGCATGAATGCATCTCTGCTTGCCATGCTTGTCATTGACCCCAAATCAGGATGTTTTTCCATTGCAGGGAATGGGAAATTATCTGCATTGTTTTGTTAGAATTTAATAGTACTTGTGTGTGTTAAAGATTAAGAAGCCAGCAATGTTGGTGGGGAAATCGGTATGGTAAAAGAGGTGGATTTGGTCAATGCTTGATCATGTCATTTGATGTGTGCCTATACATGTGCTGGCTGTTCACATTCCCCAATAAATATTGATTGAATCTCTCTCTCACATACATGTGCTCTTGTATATCTGAACACAGATTTTGGAGGTGTGTCAGATCAACCTGAGGCATTGGATGCTGTGACCTACAATTTCCCTGGGTATCATTTCTGTGGGGAAAGAAGTTGATTGCGAGAGGGGTTTGTACTGTTCACGGTCAGGCACTGTGGCAATGCTGTTTTCAGCAGGGCAAACTGTGGTTTGCCCAGAGTCTGGTCTGCAACTGGAGCTGCATCTGCTGCTCCTGGGAAAGCCAAGCCTCGCATCTGATCTGGAATGCCAATGAGCCCGTATAAAGCTGTTAATGGCTGTGTGAGGTGGTTTTTTTTTCAGTCCTCATTACCAACCTGATAGAAAGATAATTCCTCAGCTGCTGTTCCAACCTGTGGGATTTTACCCACTTAATTAATTTTCTTTCTTGTTAAAGAAGATCTCTTTTTAATGCACAAGAAGCTGTGCTTGACTGGCCTGTGAGGGACTCTTCTCATGTCTATATCAAAGACACACAGGCCCCAGGAGCTGGAGGGGGAGCCCTGAGGGTAGCATGCCTGTGGAGGCTGAACTTGGAAGCGCTGCCTTGTGTGCTGTAAGGGCAAGCTCTGGGAGGGGAGCCAAGTCTGCGCAGCAGAGGGGACCCTGTTTCCCCCTTTTTGCCACCATTCAGCAATAGAATGGAAGCTTGGGACATGACCAAAGGATAACAAACTGCATGCTGAGAGTTAAAAATGCCAGCCTCTACCACCCTCCCCAGCCTTTCAGAATGTCAGCGAGCTGTCTATGTAAATAAATACACGCATCAAACAATAAGCAGATGCCTTTTTAACATGCACTGTTTTCGGGCTGAGATACTCCTTTCTGCTGCAGCTCATCTCGGCATCTGTCAAGCTAATGCCAGCTCCACAGCTCCTTTTCAGTTGTGTTTGGTGCACAAAAATTTGTGTTGTGGGAAGTGGAAAATGTGACGAGGAACTGGCTCGTTTTACATCTGTTTTGGTGTTGCTTGTGATGTATGAAATATAAAATGGGAACGCTTTGTGTTTCTTCTGATTTCCGTGTCACTATGTAGTGCAAACTCCTGTTCCTTATGCTTGATTAAGTGCCTTTAGACAAACATGTGTATGATTGTAGAAGTATAGAAGGCAACAAAAAGAAAAGTCATTTGTAAGATATAGCACCATTGGGGCCCCAAAGCAAACAAACTTTGAAGTGGGAGGAAGCTGTGATGAGGGTTGGATTTAAAATAGAATAATACTAATACTTATACTCGTACTACTAATAATAAAGCTTAATTCCAGCAGGGTCTTTTTGTACCCCTTAAATCGAGCCAACCTCAGGAGCAGCACAGCCTAAAGCCCCAAGGGTATATCACACTGCAGTATTGAGGAAGGGGCACCCGTGAGCTGCGAGGCTGGGTCAGATCTTGTCTAACCCAAGCTCCTGTGTTTGATAGCAGCCAGCAGTGATTAGAGAGAACGTAAGAGCAGAGCAACTAACCAGGAGGAATTCCATGTTAAGCTTCTGTTTGTTTTTGTTTTCATTTAAAATGTATTGAGCCCAGATGACCTGTTGTCTCCTGCCTCTATTGATAATGCATCTATGAGGCTAAAGGAGTATTGGATCCCGTGGTGCTGCTGTCCCTCAGTCACTCTGCATCAGCCTGGGTTTTAATGTCCTTATTCACTTTTCACACATTCTGCTGCTTTTGCCCTAGTGGGATACAGAGGAATCATGATTAAAACCCATAATCAAACTGTTTATGCAGGTAACAAATCCTCAAGACAGGTCTCTGTCAGACTTAGATTCTAAGGGAGAAAGAGAATATTTCTGCTGCTTGAGACACTCTCAATTGGATTAGATAGAAACAAAGTGAGGGGAAGGGAGAGGTATGATCCTCCACCGAAGAGGAGGATTTAGATGACCTGAGGTGTCTTCTGTTGCTTAATGTTCCTTGAATAGAGATGATTGAAATCTCTCATCTGAGTACGTACGCACAGAAGACTAAATACAGTGTTAGTGTCCCTAAATATGTTAGAGCTCTCTGCTTCTGTTCACAATGGTACATCAGCTGGAAGAGTAATAGGGAATGAATGGGGTTTGCCTGTATGGACATCATGGCTCTTTCATAATGGAAAGGGAAAACTGGTACTAAAGATGCCATTGAACCAAATTTTTGATGACTGTCAATGACACTTTCTATCTTCTGGTTTCAGAGCCTTTTACAAACCTGAATAAATTAGTATTGTTTTTCCCTGCTGTTTCCAGAGGCTGGGAGTTACTATCCAATACCACATGTCTCAAACAAGCAGGACCATGTCCAGTAAACAGCTTTATATTAGGCAGCACTTTATCCTGTGCAGCAGTATATGGATGTATACATTTTCTACATGCAAGCGCTTGCTCCTCTTGAATACGTCCCCTTCCTCTTTAACGAGTATGCATGTATTTGAAATGCCAGGCTGAGCAGAGTAGGGAAGAAGCTTTAAACAAAGACTCACAGGAGGATGAAGCTCGGCTGAAAGCCTGTGAGCCCTCTAGAGATAGGGGCAATGAGAACATCTGCCTGAGTACCTGTTTGGTGTGCCCCTGTTCTGCTCACTACATCATATTACTCCTCTAGTGCATGAAAGATGAATGATGAGGCTGCAGAGCTCTCTTCAGCAGGAGGTCTGTGGCTGGATGTAGTCTGCTGTGCTCCTGTGCCCCTTGGAGCCTCTCCTTTGTCACTGAATCCCAGACTGGTTTGTGTTGGAAGGGGCCTTAAAGCTCATCCAGTTCCAACCCCTGCCATGGGCAGGGACACCTTCCACCAGAGCAGGTTGATCCAAGCCCCTGTGTCCAACCTGGCCTTGAACACTGCCAGGGAAGGGGCAGCCACAGCTTCTCTGGGCACCCTGTGC
>JAOEHY010016247.1:0-10109 GCA_025447955.1 Psilopsiagon aurifrons | reverse complement strand
GTCTTGTCTTTGGCAAAAGCCCTAGATGCTCCCTTCCAATCTGCAGTGTCAGAAAACTCAAATACTTAGCGAATCCTTTCATGTCTGTTGGCTTCATTTAGCAAACGTCTGTTCAGTTATCATAGGTTAAAGAAAATATTTATTTTTAAAAAACATTTGACTCATTTTGGAGATTTAGCAAATATGAGTTAAAGAGAAATTCAAAGAGGGATTTTTCTTTATTTTTATTTTTTAAACTGCCATTTGTGTTAAAGAGACACGAAGTAATTTAACCGAAACAGAAAACTGTTTTCAGATGAGAGATTTTAGGAGAAAAAAACATTTTCCCAGGATAAATGTCCACCACTAAAGAATAAAAAGCTACACAGAAAACTTATTTGGGCTCTTGCAACCATAGAAAAAACTGTCCAACAGTGAGCAGAAATTGGACCATTACCATGCCAGTTCAGCACAAATCACAGTATAACTTTAAGGTATTGGTCTCAGTATCTTCACACTCTATGAATTTTCCTAGTAATTCTTCCAAGTCATGAATCTGTTGAATTCCATTTTAGTATCTATATAGGCTGGATTAAGGAGATGTCAGAAGATATTGCAGAGATACGGCCTATGCCTTAAAAAATCAGAAAGCAAACTACATAATGTAGAAAACACCAAGGGAAAGCGCAGTCAGGGTGCTGAGGCATGGATGCATTGGGAAACTCTGTATTTTGTGCTCTTCAGCCTGGAGCACATAGCTCAACCAGTCATTCTCCAAACTCTTGGGCTATGACAAAGGGGTAGATCTCTGAGCAATGGGGCCCCATTGGGAAATTCTGATCTGAAGTCAGCTGGGGTTTTACTTACTTGGTAGGGCAATGTTTCACCATCAGATTTGCTCCCAGTGAATGTCATATTTCCCAGCATAAAGTGAGGATCTGAATAGGCAGCTGGCTTTTCTTATATTTATATAGCTGCACTGGACGTGTGAAGAGTTTGTTAAAAGATTCAGAGAGCTAAAACATTTAAATGAGACACAATGGAAGTTGGAAAACAAGGGTTATGTGGAAAGGAAAAGCTGGAAGGCAAGAAAAGAGGCTGTTCTTATTTTGTTTGCCTTTTTGCAGAGGTGTGAGCTGCTGCTTTTGTCTTTCCTCTTCCCCCTGATGCATTCAGTCTCCATTTTCACAATAATGTTGTATCTTCCTAGTACTTTATTGCATTCAGCTATACTAATGTGCTTATTTTTTCATATGCTTTCCACATGTCTGTGAGATATCTCCTGGTGCTGTAAGGTGTGTGCTGATTCTTTTCCGAGGTGTGTTAAATGCGCACCAGGTAGGGATAAGGCCTCCTTTGGAGCTGCAGCAGTGTATAACTCATTCTTCAGGACACATGCTATGGGCCAGGGAACAAAATATTCTTTGGAAAATTGCATAATGCATTCAGTACTTCCACTTCTTTATGTGTCGGCTTCCCATACCACTGGACCTGATATTACCATCCATATGCCACGAAAGGACTCTCTTCCTGACGCCCAGTGATATAGGGGTTTCTCATGTTTTGTGTCACTCACAGTTCATTTTTAAGGTCTAGGGTGAAGGTTGTTGGTTTTGGTTTCTTCTTTTCAGTGTGTAAAAGCTTAATGCATATTTTCTTGCAGGTTAATAAATAAATAATGAGCTGGAAACCATTTACAGCTGTAAAGACAGATGTGTCTAGGTTTAGGCTGTGAGTCAAGATCTCTGAGAAAGCCTTGAAAAGAAATGTGGGTTATGATGATGGGATGAAGAAAACCCCAAATCCAAACCACTTGTTGGCTGAGTCACTGGTGCAGGGACACAAGAGCCCCTTTCCTATAAGACCTTATTTATACAAGAGGTGGTAGTTTAGAGACGCCAAAGTCACCCAGAGGACAAAAGAGAGGACAAGCTGCTGAGAATGCTTTGCAGAGTCAGTAATGTAGCAATGGTCAGCAGTAAAAACATCATCTGACTCTGGATCGTTTTTGTTCTTTGTTTTTCTTTCTGCTGCTCTGGCCTAATCTCTTTTATGAAGAGCAATTTATCTTACTCCCTCTGTCTTCATCATATCAGGGGAACAGGTGAAGTAGCTGAATTTCCAAAAGCAGCAGCGATGCACGCCATATATGATAGGGCATGACCTATTCCTAGAACTGAATTTCTCATTTTTACCAGCACATACATAGCTGTAGCCTTATTTTTCAAAGGCACTTCACTGTACAAATGCAATTATTTAACCAACTTGTACTTAATTCAGTTTTATACTGACAGATCTCTTGAAATACTTTGTATCCACATATCAAAAAGTCTACCAAAGGAAAACCTATATCAGCCTGAAATGTTACAGCTTCCAGTAGAAGATAATGCTATATCATCCAGAATTTCTACAGTCATTTGAGTGTTGTAACAAAATTCAAATACTATTCTACTGATGATAAGGTAGAAACCAAAATTGTAAGGATTATTATTAAGTCACTTTTGTTGTTGTTGTTGAGCACTAGTTTTTCTTATGCTACATAGGTTTTTTGAAGATTGCTATTTCTTCGTGCTGTCTACTGGAGATTGCTCTTGGATTTTAGGTCAGTCTGTATTTAGTCAAGTTCTATAAAGGAGATGTTGTACTGTTGATAGTTTAGCAAGTGTATGGCCAGACATCCCTTTCAGAGTTGAATTTCTTGTCTAACAGGCAGCATCTCCCCTGCTCCATCTTCTTGTTTTGTATTAAAAGTGTGTTAAATGTTTTTGAAAGAAATGTTGTTACCAAATTTAAAGTATCCAGTATTTAGCTGTCATAGCTTGTCTACTGCTTTTACTGGAGGAGAAAAAATATTATTGAAGGCTTCTTCAGACTTCAAGTAATGCAGACTGGTGTGGCTATATTGTATGTATGAACTGAATCATCATGAATCCAATTTAAATTTCCATTTATGTCCTTCAAAACTTAGTGAAGATGAAAGACATGTTAGTATAGGCCAAAAATTTGGTATGCCAAGTTCCATTCAGGGGATATTTTTTTCAGATGTGGAATACACTCCTGTGAACCAGGATTTATAGCAGAAATGCTGACAGACAATATTGGTGATACTGTTCTAATTTATTTGTGTTGAATGTTTTTTTCATCTCTTTCCCTTATAATGATCTAAGTCTTTTTGCATCTGGCAGTATGTTTCCTCACTGTTTACCTTTCCTGCCAAAGCAGTAGATCATCCATCTATGACTATGCTTTTCTTAATTTCTTGTTCTCTGTCTTTAATATTTGGAGCCAATTTTCCATTTATTCTAGGACTCCTGTACCTCTGATGCTGCCCTATCAAAAACGCTTTCAAGATGCAATTTTTTAATTGTCAAATATGTGGTTATGTTCTGGTATGTTTTTACCATAAACAATGAAATATCCTACATCTACTCCTAGTTGGCATTTGCTGTAAAAGTAATAAGCCTGTTCTCTTAGATGAGTGTTTTGTGCTGCATCTGCTGGGTAACACTATGATATTTTTGCAGCTTACTGGGTGCTTAGGACCATTTTGTGCTCACTTTATCAACCACAAGAGCACTGGAAAATATTGAAAACTGAGAGGAGCATGTTAAGAATATGAATCTCAGGTGTATGTATTATATTACATTATATAATGTATATCTAAAACGAAACTGATGATAATGTAATTCAGTGACATTTACATTTTTGGAACATAACCTCTGCCATCACATTTTGCTGTAGCAGTAACAACTGTCAAATCTGTGATCAGATGAATATGCTCCCATTGCAGCTGAAGAGAGTGTGGATCCATGGTTGTCTGGGTTTTTAAAAGCTGGAGGCTGCAGGCAGGGAACAGGGTTTGACCAAACGTCCTATAATACAGCACCAGCACTTCTTACAAGCCTTTAGGCCCTAGTGAAGAATCAGCAGGGTTTTGGAAAGGGGTTTAGGGCAGGAGGAAACATATTCCAGTCAAAGAGGAGACCCAAGTTCAAGGGCCTTTTCTTTTCCTTCTGTCTCACATCATCTGCCTTTTGGGGACTTGCTCCTTCTGCCCTCAGCTCAGGACCGAAAATACACATTCTTTGGTGTACCCCTTCACTGCCTCTGGGCTCTTAAAGACACATCTTACACAATTCCCTGGCTTATTTTGTGAGCTTTCTGTTTGGGTGGAGAACATAGGGTGGGTAGCCCCAGCTGGAGACCAGGAGTACCACATACATGGAACAAGGGCTAGCTTTGTATCTGTACTGTCAGCACACAGGTCTTCTCCAGCAAAGCAGGGATAACTGGCCATGCTCAGCTTCTTGAGTGCTCAGAAATTACTAATTTGTATTCAAGTTTAATAAACAGCAATGCTCTGAAATAAAAGCATGAATTACAGGTAGTAGCCTGCCTGAATAAGTCTCTAGCTTTGAGATTCTAGGACCAAACCTGAGATTGAGCATTTTAAATTGGTCATTTTTTTTGCTTTTAGTTTGCATGAATCATGCTTTTTCCCCTGTTATTCTCAAGTACTGGCTACTTTTAGTTGGACACAACTCTCATAAGCAAGCCCTTAATGTAACAGCTCATTCATGCTACTTCATTTAAATAAAGATTATAAAGGAAACTGTAATCCTACTGATTTGCAAATTGAACTGTTTTGTAGATGTTATTTAAACAGTGCCACTATGACTGTCTTTCATGAGCAACATGGTACAGTGAGAAAGATCAAAGATTCATAAGGAAGCTCTTTTTTTTGAAAGCTGATGCTCCTGGCTTCTTTAACTAATTGAAAAATTTTCTTTACAAGAACAGACCTTCAAGCACTCTAGCTGCTGCCACTAGCCTTATCATTACAAAGTTGCTACTTCCTCCTTTTAAGAGACTGAGCTGGAGATTAATGGAAGAATGTGCTAGCACTTTAGGATGAACTTTGTCTATTTTCAGTACACAATACAAATACTTAAACAGAGGTAATTATCAATGGCCTCAGATTGAAAATAAATTAATGGCTTCACATTTTTTTCAGCTCAGAGGTAGTCTTTGTAATTTCATGGGATGTCACAGTGCAGAGCGATATTTTCTCTTAATAGAGTATGAATTTAATAATGGTTAACGGGAAGAAGAGTAGTACTGGCTTGTTTTTTGAGGTCAAAACTGTGCATGGGGGAGTTGCTTCTGGTGCTGACTGGTCTGCCAATGGACCAAAGTAGGAGATATTCTAGTTCTGGCATTGGCACAATTTGCCCATGAGACAGATATTTGAATAAGCTCTGATGTCTTGTAGAGCTACAGCTGTGATGCTGGAGTGTTATGAATGAACAGTAGTACCCTCTAGCTTTGTCACTGTGGACTTCACAATAAGACAGTAAATAAGTTGAATTTCTTTAAGCATGTGGCTTTTCGGTTGTTTTTTTTTTTTTTTTTTTGAAGTTGAATTGGAAGTTGCTGAATTGGAAGTTGCATTTCAGCCTTCATGCTCAGTGAGAAATGTGTGTAATTGAGTCAAGTCTATCAGTCACAGTCGTGTCTAGCAATTTTCTAAAATGAGAAAAGGGGCAGTAAATTACTACCTTTTAAAACAGAAAACCTGTTTATATGTGGCCTATGTATTTTAAGGGTACAATGGGATATTTATAAAGTGATGGATTTATAGACTTAGGTTATAACAATTGAAGATTTTTCAACTTCAGCTGTCAAAAAGCAGTCTATGGATATTAACAGTTATCTGTACTTCTGTAAGTTAAATTTAACTATGAAAGCCCATTGGTATTTTGGATCATATGCTGCCATCTGAAGTCAGAAAGACTCCACAGCCATAACTGACAGTCTGACTTGGCATTAAGTATGACCAGAAATCGCTACCACTTAGACTTGAACATACAGTAACTACACATTTGAGTGCTGTCATTGCTCTGCAAAGTACCAAGTGCTAGTTTAGGATACCTTGTAAATAGTCAAAACCTTCACACTTAGCATACTTCCTGATTTACTCTCTAAGGTGTTACATTCCGAGAACTTGATGGGAAATAAATAGAGAAGTATTCTGAGGGTAAGTAAGATGGAAGCTTTCTATTACTACCAATTTTAACCTTAAATTGTCTGTATCTGAACTGGAATTGAAAGTCTGATTTTCAAAGCTGCTTTTGTAAAGACCTGCGCACAGTACAGCTGTCCCAGGCTGCAGTTTTCTGAATTCAGCTATGCATTAATTATGTACTTCAAACTTTTGAAGTAGAACTGTACCAGGTTGCTCCTTTCTGCTCTGCATGAGGTGATTCTTGACACCTTCCTCCCCCTCCCCTTTCAAGAGGGGGTTTAAACTAAATTAGTCCCCTTCATTGCCATCAGGTAGACAGCCTTTGAATTCCAGGCAGGAACAAGTTCTGTCATCAGAGAAGTTCTGACTCCCTTGTCAGTGGAGAGACAAGTGCAAGAAAAAACACTTTTAACCCTCCACGGTTTGTTTAATTGCACCAGAGGACTTGATTAAGAAAGTACGGTGTTTACTTGAATTTGTGTGTTGTGCAATAGAAACTTGAACAGTTTTCTCTCTAGTGCCACTTTTTTTTCCCCTGAAAACAGAAGTGTTACGTTAATATCTGTGTTAAACAGAAAACTTGGGGATGGGCCTCTCTGGCAAGAAAGAGTCACATAGATTGCATTACATTGTGTGCCAGTGAGGAAAGGTATATGTAGAAATAAGTTTATATTCCATGAGTGAAGCTTTTATCTATTTATATCACCTCCTACATAAAGCTACCAGGGCCAAACTTCCCTGCAGAGGCAGTCCTGAGAATTCGCTATGCACATAGAGAGGCAGAGCCGCCAGGAAGGGCAGAACATCTTTTAAATTCAAGATGTCCTTATTCTAGTCTAGTTACAAAGTAACTCAGAAGCATGATGTAGTAAATGAAAACAGACGTCTGAGTCAGGCAGAGTAGCTGGGATGTTTTTCCCCCCTGTGCTGTGACTGTAATTTTCCAACCTAATTAAAGATTGGAAACTTAAGCAAGGAACCATAATTGCAGCAAAGGAGGAAAAACATAACAGGCAAATTCCTGTCCTTCCTCTTTTGGGGTGTGCAGGGGTGTGGGGGTGATAGAGCTGGACCTCCTTCTGCTGAGACAGTGACCATCATGGGGACCAGACCTCTAGGTCTCAGCCTGAAGGACCCAGCTCATCGGTTCCTCTGAAATGTTTAACCTCTTGGTGCCCAAAGCTGCAAGAGAGGACTAAAGTGAGACTAAATTCATTCTGCTCAGGAAGTGCTTTAAGATGCTTGTTAGAAAGGTGTGATCACACACACAGACAGCAGAGGCCTGGGCCGAGCAGATGTCTTTCCCCATTTGCCAACATAGCAGTCTGTATAGCAATGAATCCAAAACCACCTTGTTCCTGGATTTATTAACCAAGTAATTTACAATACTCCACTTACTTTTACTCAGTTGTTCCTCACAGGCTTGTTTCCCTCTACATAACTTTATGTGCCATGCATGGTACCGGTAAGATTGCCACATTAAAAAGTCGAAACAATAATGCAACCAGAAATCCATTGATGACCTGAGATATCAAGGAATCTCCTTCCTGGACCTTGTAATTATTGTTCATCAGTTCCTACATGAGGGCCTTGGCTGTCTGGCAGTGCTGGTACCATGTAGAGGTTGACCATTTCTTCTGCCTCCATGCCACTATGTCATGGCTATTTCCTCTAGCAGCGTACATAAGCCTGTCTTTGCACTCCACCTTGTACTTCTTAACAAGGACAGGGAAGAAGGGTGAAGGGAGTCAGGTGCATTGGTCTGTGATGTTCCTTCCCAAAGACAATGCCTTTGGCAGTCAATTGAAACAAGATTTTGTATGCCTAGTGCTAATTCATGTCCCTGCCTTCATCTCTAAGGGGTATCACTGCGCATGAGATTGTGTAATCACAGCATTCCCCATTAGTTACCTATGTGAGCCAAGACAGGAAACCTCCCCAAGTTTCTTATTTGTTTCCTAAGTTTTTTGCCAGCAGAGGTTTGTTTTTCAGATAAATGGTTGCTATACAGCTCATTCTCACAAATTATGACTCCTGACTTCCTAGATGGCTGAAAGTGGGTGGAGGTTACTAACTAAACTGATAACAAGATGCCAGTGGGTGGATGCGGAGGCAACATCTGTATGTCTGATCTCATATGCTGATCTTGTGTACTGGCAGGGACATGCATGACACTTTGTTATTCCAGAATTATCTCAAGGACATAAAATTCTGACAGCTGGAACCTGGTCTGGAGAGTCTGTGTTGTAAAAGTGCTTTCTCCTGCTGCTATGCTGGGCTTTCTGGCATTAACAGAACAGGAAAAAATGCCCTTACTTTTTTTTTAGTTAACTTAGCATGCAGCATGTAATGCTTGAGAAAGAAGTAAATATGTATACATGCATGCTTACAATGTATATATAAATGCATAGAAGTTCCATATTTTACTGCAGCTGGATGATTTCAGACCATTACCTGAGAGAGACAAACAAGTTTCCTTTATATGGATGAAAGACTATTCCACCTGGAACAAAAGCACTGCCAAAGTGGAAAACACGCTGTTGGCCGTACAAGTTAGATGGCCTTCATCCATGAATATGGTTCAATTATTTTGCACTATTCCAACACCTGGAAAAGCAGCTTGCCCTTCTTCCTTGAGCCTCCTCCTGCCTAAAGGAAAGAAAAAGCCCTTCAAGTGCATGGGCAGTAAACAGCATGTATTTCTGAAACAGAAATCTTAGCAAAAGCTCGCTGCATTTATGTAGAGTGCAGAGTAAAAATGCAATAGCTGTAATACATTTGTATTTTAGTAATGCTTCTTGTGCTTCTTCACTCAGTATTTATTTCAAAAATCACTGTGGTTGAAAGCTAGGAGACTGACTGTGCACACAAAAGTAATAGTATAGGGGAGTGTGTGTACAGGAATGGTAATAGCAAAGTTAACACAGGGATCTGAGGTAGGTCTGATGGTATTTAAGGTTTTAATTATCTGGACATTGCTGCAGTGATGTTTTCCAAAAAAAACCCCAAATCTGAGTACATAAAGGAATTAGTGAAATAGGGAGGACAATCTAAAGAATCATCTTTTGTTTCTGATGTCCTTTTAACCCCTCACTGCTTTCAGCTCTTTCTCATCATTTTTTCTAACCAGTCTTGCATTTTGTAATTTGGAAAACAATGATGTCATTGGAAGCGTTAACAGCCATAGTCATAGTGTTGCAGTTCATGCAAGCTGTTGTGCTTTTTGTACAAGTAGAGGCTTTAACCAGGAATTTCCAGGTTTGGTGGTTTGGTTTTCCTTTTTAAATCTTTTTACTATTTTTCCATATTGTGAATGGTTCAAAAGAGACTGTCAGAAATGAAGCCTTCCCTTCACCTCGCTGCCACCCTGGAGATAACAAGTGATGGGTGGGAAGGAGGTGAGAAATGGGCCTCCACGGGAAAAAGCTGGGAGCATTGCTACTCCTCACTGGGGAAAGAAGGATTTTTCCAAGCTCCCCAGAGGAGTGGTGACCATGCTCATGGCACAATTAGCTGAGAGGGATGTTTCTGGCCTTTCAGTATGGTAGTCAGAAAGCTGCCTTGTCCTGAGCCCCGGTATCTTCCAGTGTGAGAGGAAAGAAGTTATTAATAGAAAAATACTGAGCTTTCTGCAAATACTTTGCTCCTCTGAGGTGCCAGTGACAGATACTATGTGGGATTTTGTGCGTGAGATGATAGTTTTGTGCTGGGGAAAAAAAAAAAAGAGAGTTATTTAAATATAGGTCATACTGTGAAAAAACTTTTGAGAAACCTGAACTGAATCAGTTTTCCAAAGCCTTGCTATCCCACTAGCTTGTTTTTTTTTGTGATAAATGATCCCGGCTCAGTTTGGAAGGGGCACCTAAATGAGTGACTCTTTTGTAATTGTTGAGGTCTTCCACCTTGCAGAAGAGACTCTTCTGCACTGCTAATCAGATGCTAGCAAGCTGGGGTCTGCTGGTGCTATGGGTTAAACTGGCAAAGAATCTGACCCCATCATTTCCAAGTAGTCAATTATGGTTGAAAATACACTTGCCCTTAATACCCCAGGATCCTAAAAGTCTTTGTTTATCATTTACTGCAAATTTAACTCAACTAAAGAGCC
>JAOEHY010016245.1:0-20875 GCA_025447955.1 Psilopsiagon aurifrons | reverse complement strand
GACTCTTCATTAGGGACTGTAGTGAGAGGACAAGGAGTAATGGATTCAAACTTAAACAGGGGAAGTTTAGATTGGATCTGAGGAAGAAATTCTTTAGTGTAAGGGTGGTGAGGCAATGGAATGTGTTGCCCAGGGAAATTGTGAATCCTCCATCGCTGGCGGTGTTCAAGGCCAGGCTGGACAGAGCCTTGGGTGACATGGTTTAGTGAGAGGTGTCCCTGTCCATGGCAGGGGTGTTGGAACTAGATGATCTTAAGGTCATTTCCAACCCTAACTATTCTATGATTCTATGATGCCACGTTTCATGTTCCTAAATATACTCAACTGACACAACATAACCCTCACTATAAGGCTAGTGATCAACAATTAATTCTTTACACAAGAGGGATGCCTCTAGCAAAACAAAGTTTACTTATTTCTATGAAACAAAGTAACACTTTAGGAAACCTGTGCTAAGTTAACAGTCTTGCCCCAAATAAGGGATGCTCATCCTACTGTTCGCCATCATCAAAAGAGTAAGAATATATCAAAATAACTAACCTCAGGATTATAGTAGCTCAACTATCCATACACTATATTCTCATTGCTGACCAAGCAATAGAAAGAAGTTAGAGTTTTTCACAAATATTTGACAAGCATCCCTATTATGCATCTTTTCTGGGCATCTGATACATCCATACTGAGCCTTAAGTGTGGATGAAAGAAAGTGCTTTAGGAAGAAAACTCCTAAAGGGAACCTTTCAGATTCACACAAAATTTGTCCTGGTGTAGATTAAAATGTCCATTCATGCCAATTTATAACACTCAAGATTATCATAATCATCTTCATGCAAAATGTAATGGTCTGCCAGAACAGGGATAAGTATGATACTGAGATCTGGACTAGCAAAGATGGTAAGCATATGACTTTATGACTTAAATTTATGACTTCAAGTTCTAAGTTTACTTTGAACTCTAAGTTTATACCAGTACTCTACATCTTCAAGTACAGGAGTTAAACACTCAGACTTGTAACATGAATAGGTGACTGCAGTGATGAAAATCAGTGCTGATAAAATCACTAAAAACACACTGTGCATGCAAGACATTGTTCAGGGTTCTGAAAGCACAGCGCAAACAAAGTCTATGAACATCAACTGTGCTCCTACAAAGTCAAGCCTTGTTCAAGGTGCAAATGTACTTTTATATGAACCAGCATTCTGAAAAACCACGGCCTCTCTCAGGCAGCTCTTGCTTTAACAACTGCTTGTAAATTGTACCTTGAATGAGGTTAAAAAACCTTCTCTTCACCACTCATGAATTTTTCAGTTTGCTCACTTCTATTACACATGCAGAAGCTTCTTAGCTTAACATTATTCATAGAAGACCTGCATATAATCAGTAAAGGATTTTTAAATTGTTTTAATATTAAAATTTCTACCACATCCAAAAGCATCTAGTCTTTATGAAGGTTATTCCTGTATTTAATTCTTACAAAGGCTGAAATGTCTTGAAAGAAAGAAGAAAATCCAAGTGAGATTTGTTATTTGTGTTTTCCAGAAGGCAGTTCTGATTTTAAATAACACCTCTCAATCTCTTCTAATGGTGTTGAACTACTTTTCATACAAATTCAATTTCAAGATGACTGCAATCACAAGAACCTCAAGCCCAAAGGATGAAAGGTTCAGAAAGGTGAAAGAAACCATGTACAAAAGAAGAAAATAAACTACTAAGCCTGCCAGGCAAGGCAAGCACAGACAAATGCGAGCTTCAGACTTTGGTACATCATGACTTTCACCATACAGAAGTTAACATAAAAAGTAAACTTTGTCATAACTAAGCACCACACCAATGTCACCCAGTTCCATATAAACTGCTTTTCTTTGCCTGCCTCTTGACAGGATTTATTGAGGTTCTTTAAGCACTAGTTAAAATTCAACTAGACTGACTGGCATACATCCTGCCTCTCTCCCTTTAAAGGAATTAGAAGCTGTTTCTGTTCACATCTCAAAGCAATCTACTACAGAACAAAACTGTCACATTCACCCCGTCCAACAATTTAATCTGAGGTTTCAGCTTAAAGTTCTTCCAGCTTGAACGGTGTTACACCAGTTAACAAAATACACGGTCTTTAATATCACAGAAAAATAAAGTTTTCCAGAATACTGTGTTAATTCCGGGATGTCCAAGCAATCAAGCAATTAATTATTTAACAATTAATCTGCTTTGCACCCTCTCTTCAAGTATTTATGTACACAGATATAGATTCCCCCAAACCTTCTATTCTCCAGGCTGAGCACTCCCAGCTTTCTCAAACCTTCCTCACAGACAAGAGGCACCAGCCCTCTCACCATCTTCAAGGCCCCTCACTGCACTCTCTCCAGTATGTCCATGTCTCTCATGTACTAAGAGGCCCAGCAACCCAGGTGCGACTTCACCAGTGCTGAGCAGAGTGGAAGGATTACTTCCCTAGACCTGCTAACAGTATTTTACCTAATGTAGCCGGACACCATGCACTCTCACTTCAATACTTCCTTGGTGTAGTACACTAGCAAGAGAACTGTTACAAAGAAATACTCCCACCTTCTAAAGGTACGCACCACCTTGCCTCCACCCTTCAATGGTCAGTAGCAAAACACAAATTATAGCTGCACTTACAAGAAGTTTGCTTAGCTTTTATATCCCTCCACTAAAATATATACTTAGGAAATTCTCATCAAGATAGAGTATGAATAAAGCTTTGCTGCACACAATTACAGTTTAACATAATTTTACATATCTTATGTTACAAGACTTAAGTGAGGGATTTTGATTTCATCTCCACCATTTCTTCTCCCCAAAATGCTTAAGAGATAGCATTTGCTCCCTCTGTCTCCATATTCTCTGCCCTAACACAGAGAAAATGAGCACCTTCCTTAGAACCATAGAATAAACTAGGTTGCAAGACACCTTTAAGATCATCACTTCCAACCACCACCCCAGGACTGCCAAGATCACCACTAAACCACGTCACTGAGAGCCTCATCTACACAGTTTCTGAACACTTCCAGGAATGGCAATTCCACCACTTTCGTGGGCAGTCTGTTCCAACACCTGATCACCCTCTGTATGAAGAAAATTTTCCTAATATCAAGTCGAAGCCTCCCCTGGCACAGCTTGAGGCTGCTACCTCTTGTCCTACTGCTTGATACGTGGGAGAAGACACTGACCCCCAACCCACTACAACATCCTTTCAGGTAGGTGTAGAGAGTCATTTCTGTGTTGTATATCAAAATATTTTGTAGTACGTCCTCTTCATCTTAATACTGTTCTACTGGAACTGTATTTCAAAATACTTCTTTGTAATTTTTAGAATAATATTAGTTGAACTATAAAAGAAGTTATCCTGCAAAAGAATAAGATTGTCACAACCAAGCAAGTCATTGTTTGTCAGATACTATGACCTACCTTTTTATTTCCTTTCTAAACAATCCAAAACTTGCCTTTGACAGCTAGTGTATTTGGCATCATCTACTGCATGCCCCACTCACAACTGTTTGAGCTAAAGCAACTGGATTTCTTCAGAAAGCATTATGTAAATAACTGCATAATTTTATATTTAAAATAGCATGTCTGTAGTTCCACTTAGTTCTCAACAGTTAAAAACTGAAGACATTTACAAGCTTCTGTGCTATAAGGAGAATTTTATTACTCAACTCTTGGCAGAGGCAGCAATGGGAACAAAGGTCTTTGTGTTTATTCAGCTGCAAGGCTTTGAAGCGAGCGTGGTCTTTACTTCTCAAGCTTTCAAGAACACTTAGTATACCAACATCAGAACGGCGAAAGCAAGCAAGACCAATTCTTCTCCATTGCTTGGCCTTGCCAACTCTAACATTGAAGACTGTTACCCCTTCTTTTATTTTATTAGAGTGACTAATTGGAAAGTTGTGATTCTTACTTTCTACATTACCTGTAGTCCAATGGAAGCCATGTAATTATAAATCTCATCCCACAAAAATAAGGAAATCAAAGATCTTTCTGAAGAAACATGCATTAAGACACCTTCTGTTGGTTTATACTCTTACAGTAAAACTGTTCAGTTCTTCTATGACATCAGATGTTATTAACATCAAGATACTCTTCTGCCCTATCCTGCTATAATACCCTTTTAAGATCCCAACATCATACTACTGCTCCTTCCTGCACCACCTGTACCTTTGATCAAGCCACAAGTCAGGCAAGCGGCAGCACTAATGCCAGGCACCAGCCAGCCAAGTGGCACACACAGAGCAGCTGAGCAAACAGTCAAGCATCAGAGGCATCCTGGCCAGCCAGCTTCTGCCTCCTCATTGCTGGGAAAGCCAAAAGCAATGAGCTGCTTCTTGAACCACACCTCCCTCTCTTGGCAGCTGCTGCTACACCAAAAAGAGAAGGAACAGCTTCGAGGACAGCATGCAGCCTGTGGGCCATGTGTTGTGTAGGCCTGCTCTGTTATTAGTTAGAGAGGGGAAAAGAGAAAACACTCACTTTGATAAGCTGGAAGCCAATACTCCTAATGTAGCATATGAAAGCACATGCAGATTCAGGGAATAAAAGACATGAAGCAAAAGTGTATTACAGGAAAATGCAAACCAATGAGGACAGGAGACTATTATTCAATAGGAAATAGTAAAAACAGAAGATGCCAACAGGGGAGGAATGGAAGGTTGGCTAACAGCAAAGATCCTTGAGGTAAGAAGAGTGGAACGATGAGGCAAAGCTATTTTTCAGAAAGGAAGAAAAAGAATTAAAGCCATGGCCACAATAAAAATCCTTTTCCCAATTCTACCAATGCTTTTTACTCCTTTTTTTCCACTGCAAACTGAGCATTGCCATAATTGCATCTTCACCACTAATCTAACCCCAATGAGATATTCTAGATCTCAAAACATTCTTCAGCACATACAAATGAAACTTCAAAGTCAGAAATATCCACTCTTCAGAAATGTTGGCCACTAATCACCTACATTATTTATGATTAAAGAAGCACATCCCTTCCCAAATTCATGATTATACAATCCACTTTCACTTTCCTTTCTTTTGCTGTTTACTTAACACTGTAACAGATTTTCATTGCACACAAAAACATAAGGATTGTGAAATTTGTATGTATCAGTGCTTGAGGCAGTTTGGCTCTATTACATATGTGTTATGATAACCCAAATATATATACAGTCACATACGGCTTTCAATAAACTTCAGGTTCATGCGCTGCACATTACAAATGTTCTGGAGATTAATTATGACTAGAAAAAAAAACTCATCTATTAAATCCCTGATGATGATTATGTTGGAAGGTATCTAGTGAATAAAACACAACTGCAAAAAAGATTATCTCATGGTAAAAGAAAAAGAACGTTACCTAGAAGAGACTATTTCTACCTTTGCTAGATGGAGGCCATTTAAGCAACTTGAACCAAACTCTCTACAGGTGGTCATTAATGCCATTCCTCACCTTCCAGCTGTACAGGTCAGTTTGGAGTCTCTAGTTTTCCAGCACTGATGGGTTTTTTGGGGTTTGGTTTAGTTTGTTTACTTGCCATCCTTTTTCTTGCCAGGCCTCTATAAAATGCTTTCTTCTTTCGTAAGGAAAGCATCCCATAAAGTTGGATGCAATAATCATAACCTGCACAGGAAAGCACACTGCCAACTGACAGTCTTTATAAGAAAGATGTGAGCAGCATGCAGGAGTAAGGCATGGAACCGTAAGATGAACACTTAACTATCAAATGGATGCTCATTACACATGCACCACACATCTCATGTCCTGAGTAAGCCCCACTTAGATTTTTCCCACTGAAAAAAAATTCTATTATGAGAAATATATCTCAGTATATAACCTCAAGGCTGCACTGACAACCTAAACTTAAGATTTCTTAACATACAACTATATCTTACTAGCAGTTTTCTAGCAGTGTATTTATTTGTACATTTGTGCAATTTCCCAGTTTAAAAAAAGCTGAAAAATTTCCTTATATTGCATCACTGATGCCATCTATTTTTGAACTGCACAGATCCACCAGAGATGGCTAAGTAACTCACAGATGGAATTAATGTTTTCATCTGCAAAAGCTAAGAGCTATTGATATATTTTACAGACACTTTCTGATGTTTCATCAATGGCAGAACCCTAACTTTTCAGCATCTTTAGTTTGATTCAAGGAACTGGTGAGAAACAGGCACATGGTTTTGTTCTCTCTACCATACTTTGTCCCAGCTTTGCATTATGCCAACTCATTTCTTTGTTCCAGTTTCTGCGTATTTCACCTGTGCAATTCCAGTCCCCACTCTGTGAGTATCCTACCAACATCTCAAAGCTTCAGTCCCTTCCCTCAGTCTTTCCTAGTTCCTTGTTCACTTCTCAGCTCAGTTTCTCTAAGCCTACAGCATAAGCCTCTCCTTCCATACACACCCCCCTGCTCCAATTAATGTGGAGGCAGCTGTCATTAAATACAGATCCACTTTCATACTGCTTCAGTGTGAAGTGGAAGAGGGAAACAAAGTAGATCAGCATTCCTGCTCGGAGTTCAGACAAAGCCTAGATTAGGCCACAGCTGTAACTGCAAGAACAAACTCAAGATGGAACATGCCAATGCAGGCAATATCTTTTGGAAACAGTCTAACATCTAGGAAGTCTCCAGTGGGTCTATATAAATCAGTTTTGCTAAGGTTTAATCAACTAACAAAATCTTTAGAGAGCAAAAGGTTCATCCTTGACACAACCACCAGTCTATGAGATTTAAAGCCTCTGTTCCAAACCATAAAGCATCAATATTATTTAAAGTAAAAGGCACCAGGATTTTTCCCACACCTTGTTCTCCAAAAGGCTGAGTGACATGAAAAACCACATTCCTAGTGGCTAAACTTTATCGGTATGGACTTAATTGAGAAGCTGACACAATCAAAATAGACAGTGTTACCAGCTTTAAATATGCAAACAAGAACTTAAATTACATGACTCAAAGGGGGGAGTGGTGTAAAAATCAATATAAGAATGCTTTTTAAACTGCAGTTTAATGCCTGTAAGCATTTCTCAATTCTAATGAAATCCTCCTTCAGAAGTAATTTTTCTCAGCCTCCAATGGGTAAGAGGCACATCAATTTCTTCTCTTTTATCAAAGAGAAACCACAATGCCTTGACTGTAATCTCACAGGCATTAGCAAAGTATTTAAAATCCTATGAGTGTTCATGTTAGACGTATGCCTTACTGCCTTTCTAGAATAAACAGTTATCATTAAAAATTCGTGTTCAAAAAGTCATCAGTGCTTTTGTAGAATACAGTTTAAGGATACAAAACATGATGACTTCACACTAAAAAGGTTAGAATTATATGATCTCAGTGATACCAAAATTTGTAACTTCCAGTTTCAATACTACATTCTGGAATCAGAAGTTAAAATTTCTTCTTAAATCATGCAGCTCTGTCAGTAACAAACATTTCCATACTTTTGCAATTCTGCTGAACGAGAAAACCCAGCGCTCTTGAAAATACGCAGTGGAAAAAAAAAAAAAAAGAAGGAAAAAAGGAAACCTAATTATTTCCCACCTTTTACTGAGTTATTTTTCAATCCCTAATACAGCCACAACTGAGATCAAAGAAAGCTCATAAGGAGAGTTTCCTTGATATAAAAGAGAGTTGTTGTCAGGACTTAGTGTGAACTGTTTGACTTGTGCTCTCTTTCATTTACCAGAAACTGGTTTGTTAAAACCTTTGAGTACAGGGAAAGACCATCTTTTCAGCTTTTTAAAAGCCTAACAGTTTGAGGGTGATGTTATAGTACTTCATCTGTTAACTCAATAGACACTCGTTTGGGTTTGAAAGACAGCTTTTGCTGAAAATTTTGCATAATACTACCTACACAATAAATTCCACCTCAGGGGAGTTCCTATGCCAACATCTACAGAAAATTACAAATACAAGAAAACATGTCAGAAGACTTAAACATGAACAAAATGCCCCCAGAGGCTGAGTCTACAAATTCTGAAATCTTTGCCTAGTAATTCACAGGTTTGACAGTTCACATTCTGCTTCAGTGACTTTTGATCTCTGAAACGTTTCAAAAATCTGATTTTTATATGTTTACTAGAAGGCTATCAATATGAGCTATAAGCCTAAAAAGAAATCTAGGAACAGAGTTAATATATGTGCCAAAGCCCAACACAACAGCTCAGATAAGTGCCAATAAAAATAGACTCATTTTAAAGCAATGATATTGTTGAATTTTCATCTGCAAGATTAGAGTGAGTATACACTCCGCACATCCTACAAGATGACACATACTATGAGACCCCATTTTTTCTGCCTCTTGAACAGTTTTCCCTTCCTGGAGTAACACCAGCCAGAATTAATGAAACAGGATACAATTCACTGATATTACCTGCATCATGGGGTACTTTGTTTCAGCAGGACCTCCAAATCCATTAACACCAATGAAGCTGGTGCTAAAGTAGGAATCTGTGAGACTAGCATCAGCTAACCCACCGCCATCTATTCCAGGAACTAGAAGAAAAAAAGAAAATGGTTTCAGAAAAACATTAGTTTACCATGGGTTTATTTGCTAATACCTCTTACATAATTTTTTTGGCAGGAGGGTAGAATAGGAAAAGGTTGGTAACACTGTATTTCAAGCCTATCTTCTCAGCAAAACAACAAAAAAAGAAATTTCATGAAAGAGGTGGCTAAATGACAGCATATGCAGCATGAAATTACAGCACAAATTCAGAAAGAGGCAGAAAAGGGAAAAGCTTTGACAGAGATGATGCGTTTGAATACAAGTAACAAGAAAAGCAATGATATCATAAAGAAAACAACAAGAAACTAGAAAATAAGCTTATTCTAATAAAGCCTGCATTCTTGCATACCCATCTTGGAAATACATCTGCCAAGTAGAGTTTTAAACTGGACGCACTGGTTCTTTTAAAGGGTAGCACACAAAACTTACATTTTAAAAAAAATCTCAAGCCCTTTCACACAAAGCACAAACATTTTCAAAGGTTCCTTAAGAACATATGACTATTTTCATTACCTCATACTTCACAAAGTGTCAACAATTTCATGAAATGTGGCCAAAAATATCTTCTAGACTGAAAGCAAGTGTGAAGGATGTAAGAAGAAATTAATCCCCTGTCTAGAAATAAGACCCTTGACATACAAGTACAGTACTTAAACCACAAATTAATTAATTCAATACTGTGAAACTATAGAGGACAAGAAGAAGCAGTAATAATAAACACAAAACACTTGAGTGGGTATGACCTTGATAACAAAAAAAAAGTTTACAATGGTATAAAAGCTCAAATTAAGCTCCCACAAAAACACCCACAGCAACTTATAAAGACACTAATCAGTATGGCCAGGGCACTGCAAGCCAAAAGGCATGAGTAATCGGTAGCTCCAAGGTAAGAGGGCACACATCCAACTCAGAAGAACATCCTGTACCAAACCATCCAACTTGAACTTCTGGGAGGACTCACAGCCAGCCAATGACACACAGAAACAACTTCCTGATCCTACTCCTCAAAGGAAATAAAATGCAACTTCGTGGCAGAGCTAAAGGAATGAAGATTACAAACCCCTCATATTTCATCAGATGGCTATTTTCCCTCCAAAAGAGACTGCATAACCTGGTGAGCTATTTACATGATGTAGGCACAGGAAAAAACAAAAGCAGTACAGCCAGATGAACTCACAGGAAGGGCTGGAAGAGGAGAATGACAAACAGCATCCCTACTACAAACAGATGGCAACACTGCCCAGCTACACTCCCCCAGACTGGAGCTGGATGAACTAGACAACTAGAGGTAACACCTACAGCACCCCAAATGAAGACCTGTATGTGAGAGAGATCAAATAAATTCAATACCTCAGTGGCAATACATATCAATTTTGCAGGCAAAAAAGATTCTTGAAGTATTGCTGCCAGATCTAGAACATTGTCTACTCTGCATGTTTGAGGGAGACACCTAAAGAACTTCAAGAATCCTAATTACTAATGAATTGCAACATATTTTTTTAAGTTAGCTAAGAGAATAGGCAAATTAAGCTCTACTCTCCATGCTCAAGATCCTCCTTCATATTTTAAAAGGAACAGCCACACAAACTTCAGAAATCCTCTTGCTACAGCCCTAGAAAAAGCTGTTAATGTCTTTTAAATGTCTGTCCCTCTTTTGCCTTCATTTGGGAAACTTACATTCAAAGGCCCAAGAAAAGTATTTTAAGTTTGAGCTACTGTATCAGGGAAAATTTAATGTCTGCAGTAACACCAATTACTGTCTCATCCTACCTGCTACAGTCAGTCCCTAATTCACACTATGAAGGTTAGCATTTTAACACAGTTGTTTTCTGTCATCACGAAAAATACTAGGACTCCATCAAAAAGAATACGAAGATACAGCAAGTCAGTGTTTAATTATAAATAGTTTCAGTCCAGTTTGCCCGTGAATTATTCAGGGCTCACACCATGGGTTTATTTTAAAAATGCATTTCCAATATAGCTTTATCTGCCTGCACTTCAGCCAGTATCAAAAACTGATGCAGTTTTTAATGCTACATCTTTACTGACAAAGATCAAAACTGTTTGAGTTCCGGGAACACTGCCATTTCAAGGTACACTGTGTAATTTCAGCACTGTATCTACTATTTCATGTCATACTTCTGTCAGAAAGTCCATGTTCTATTCAATTTTTAACAAAACAGCAAGCAACTCCCTCAGATTACACCATCAGCTTTACAAATCCTTCAGCCTCTGCTGAAGAGTCAAGAAATAGCTGATTCTTTCCGCTTCTTCCACTGCTCCTCAATATACTACACAATGTAAGAACCTACCTTCATTTCTCCACTGGAAATAGGCAAGCGAAAGGTTGCAAGGTTTGCCACATTCAGCAGCAAGGCATGTGAAGAGCTCCCACAGTGTGAAGAAAACCAGAGCTGACCTCCAGTAACTTCAGACCAAAGGTACAGCTGCAATCACCCATTATCCAAACAAAGCACTGCAGCTGGTGCCTGTGACCTTGCTGCAAATACAGCACCAGATGCTCTACTCCTAGTCTGGCTGAAGCACCATCAAGGTGAGGAAGCTCAAGCTGCAGGCAGGAGCCGGCCTACAGCAACAACCCCAGAGCTGAGCACGGCTGAAGACACTGCTGGGAATAATCAAGATGATCTTTGAAACTGCTGCCTTTCTACTGCTGGTGTGTGCTATGAAGCCTAGCCAAAACACTTAAAGATGCTCAAAGCTACAATTTAGGCTTTCTGTTGGCACACTGATATTCAACTGTGCACTCCAGATAGCAGAAACTTCCCCAGAATATTTACCTTTATCTAGCTTTATGAAGACTATCTTTCTACTGAAGTGCAATGGTTTGGCCATACCAATCAGCCTTCTTATGCCATTACTACAAATTCTGTACTCCAGTGCTAAGCCACCTTCATACCACTCAATTCTATGGGTACCACAGGAATTTCAACTATAAGGCTCTCTGTTGTCCAGAAACACACATCTAGTGAAGGGACCAAGGTGACAAAAAAACATTTTCCACAGGAACAATCAAAAGAAAACCATCAGAATGAAATAAGCTCAGTGGAGCAGAGGGCAATTTTCTTGGCAATAGCTCCTACTAAGAATAGAATGCCCTGTAAGTGGTAAGTATAACTGTTGCCTTCAGAAGAAAACTCAACACCAGCTTCCTTAAACTAACTTCCCTATATAACAAGCAACAAAATTAAGACTGAGAAAAAATATGCAGCTTACATAGGTACAAAGGAAAAAAAAAAGAGTAATTCCTCATTGCCTACAGAACCAAAAAGAACGTTCACTACATACCCCCTTTCTATTCGAAGAAGGGACATTCAGCTGTTACAGTGATGAAAGCTCAGCAAATACCTAAACAGACAAGGCAGTTTTACTGCATTTGGCACCTGGCCTTCTCCATGAGAAGTAGAAGGCTTTTATCCTCCTTCTGCCAAACACTTGACAAATCATAAATTCTCACTTGCTTCTGGAAGATCATGGTAGTTAAGTGTATGAAAAAATAAAAGCAATTTATCGTAAGCAATTCATAGGAGAAGGTCTTCAGAAGTGGGCACACTTGACTACACAGGCAATGTGGTATTAAAAGAAGTATAAACTGGAAAGAAAATCTTAGTCCTTAAAAAGTTCATATTTTCATATGTTTTAATAATTTACATCAGACCCTGCATTCATTTTGTCTATCAAGATCTTTCCTGTGTAGCAATTGTGAGCATGCACTGTCAAGTGCTCTGCAGACAGCATTGTTAGAATGACAAAACTTCTGAGGTTTATGCCTTTTCTCTCCTAAAGCACTGATTATAATTTCAGGAAAGTAAGTTTAGACAATATAGGAAAGTCTAGAATTCCTTATTTGTTGTCAAAAACCCTCATGTCTTTCTGTTGTGTAACCATTATCCATGCATTGCAATTACGTATATTTTCAACAGGCTCTTCCAGAGACCAGCAACAACTTCCTTAAGAAGAAAGGTTGACGAGGCAGGTCTGAGAAAACGTGGACATGAAAGGGAACAACTAGGAATCCATCAAGGAAAAAAGATGCAAACGCATTATGTAAGCACATATGTGAAAACAAGAAGAAACTTCTAAATTCCATCAACATTAATGTCAGAAGCTACATCCTGGCAATTCTGTAAAGCAATAAAATACAGCATCTTGAGAAATTCAGAAGACATAGTCTATTTTTTATACACATATTACCTAATAATATTTTGCTTGGTGAGTAACACTGCAGCTCAATGTGACAACTGCAATTAAAAATAAATATCTTCTTATATAATTCTTCTCCCACAGAATTTTAGCAGAAAGTAGGCTTCCCATCAGATACAGGCACCAAAGAGGGAAAAAAAGCAACTCAGGTAGTTATTTTTGCCTTACTTACTACAAAAGCATTTTTCAGAAACAAAGGATCTCATCACAGCTTAAGTGTCTGAGTACTACTGTGACGAATTCAACACACACGCTTCAACAGGATCTGTGGGTTTGGTATGGGTTTAGTTTATTGCTCATAGTGTCTAATGCGAGCACTATCTGAATACTAACACAAACACTATCTGAAAAGATGGTATTTCTGACATTGTCATTCTAATGTTATACTAACCAGTAAGCAAATATTGTAATATCCCACACTGCTGCTTTTATGAACTTTTTTTATGCTTTTTTTAGTATCAGCACTTATCTTGAAAACTGTTCTTAATATAAAAAAGGGTTACAGGAATGTGATATATTGCCCCAAAAGTTAATGGGCTAAAGTAAGATCAAACAGATTTTTGTTGGCATATTCTTCAAAACAACAATTTAAAGACTTCAAGCAAGATACTAGAAGATGGATTGAAATTATTCATTTTGCTACTATCACTGCTTTAAAAAAAAAAAATGAACCTGTGTTATAATTATTTTTATGCTGGGAAAAGAAAGCTTATGTAGAGAGGTAATTGTTATTTAAACTCCCAGCACTGCAACAGAGCATGCACTTTCCACCTCAGCACAGCTTGGTAAACTGGATCATAGGTTCATTGCATACCATGTGCATACAGAGGCCAAAGTGTTATCTCAGCTAGGTATAAAGCAGTAAAAACCACAGTGCCATATCTCCAGTAGATTTTTACAGAGATAGCTCTCCTAGTATTGAGACAAGAACAATAAAAGTTTAATACAAAACCTATCTATGACAAGTCATCTAAGACTTGTGTCCTTTTAGTCTCCTAGAAGCACAGAGGTGTCAGAAGAGCTTAAGCTTGTGCTGCTTTGTTTTGTACCGACATCTTTGTATTAGGAAATAATAATGTGCTTGTACACTTCTGTAACAGCTCGCAAGCACTAGACAGGTTACTTTCACTACAGAGCTGCAACTGTTGCAACTTGTTAGGGAAAGTGGATTCTTTTTTCTGTCTCTCTTATTTAATGCAGTGTTTTTGAAACACAGGCTGAGAATCAGTGAAATAGAGACAACAAAGAAAGTGAACACCCCCAGGCATGAGAGGCAAAAGTAAAAGCACATGCCCGGGTTTGGATGCCGTGACAGAAAGTGCAATATGAGGGCAGGCAGCACAAACGAACCAAGCTGGCTGAAAGGCAGACAGGAAGCAAAACAGTTTGGGAAATGCTGCCTTATTTACAAACACTCCCACTAGGCGAGGAGATATTCATGGGCAAGCAAAGGAAAACAGCAATCTTTACCGTAACAGTAAATGACTGAGCTCTTTTGGGTTTGGTTTGGTCTTTTTATTCTTTTTGCTTTATCTCAAACATCATAGAAGCATCTGATAGAGAATTTTAAAACAACCCACACCAATAGGTGCCATCCTTTTGCCCTGTAAAACTCTCAGTGCAGAGTCCTGAGCAGCAAGACTCCTCATGGACCAAGTCCAAAAGCACAGTGATAACACAAATGAAAACTCACACTTTTTCCAGTCGGAACTACTCTGCTATCAGAAACAGCAATTCAGAGTAATGCAATTACTTAATAACATAGCTTTCCAAGCAAACCCTCTCCAAAAGCCTTCACAGTTCCTATCATATTGCACTCAATTATTCAATAAACTGTATCAAAATTCTCAAAACATACATTCTTAAGCTTTTAGTTTTTAACAGCCCTCTAAAACTTAACTTTTCGTATATATAAATAGTTGTTTCAAATGTGTGTAGATAACCTGAACAGAATGTTAGGACATTTTTCACACCAGCAGAGGAGAACGCATAAAAGAAAGGAAAAGAAAGGTCTTCCTGCCAGCTACATCTGCATGAGAGCAACTGAAGTTGAGGGAGTCTACCCACAGACTACAGGAATTGCATAACAGATAACCAACCTGACAAGACCTTGCACAACGGATGTCCCTACTCTCACTTTTATGTACCTGTACTTTGTTTCTAAATCTCTATTCTTAAGTTGGCTGTTTTCTGGTTTTTGGTTGTCAAGAGTAAAAGGCTATTAGGAAGGAAAATAGAAAAAGACAAATAAGTCCTAAGCACAAAGGATCTCTGAAGCTCAAACAAAACAATCATATAATCAGAATTTTTTTAACTCTTGGAAGACTCATGGAACAAACACACACATGAACACACATACAGAGCATGATCTACTCCAACTCATCTCCAACACACATTGACTCAGCACACTATTTTCTGGTGGTGTAATGCATTATATCTTTCCTAGAAAGCAACAGATGAGGAAAACATCAGCTCACTATCTAAATCCCTCCACTGACCCCCTTTTCATCAGCTGCTTCAGCATCAAGATTGTTTTTCTACTTTGAAGGTTCTAGAGAAGTGTTTCTACCTGTGTTTATCACCCAACCCTCACTTACCATTTGTCCACTTTTCCCGCAGCAGTCTAAATTTGCTTCTAGGTGGTTCCTTACACATGGAACTCTTTCTGAGCTGGTCCCCAAGGTCACTATTTTCTGGGCATTCAAATCCTTCCTGAAGGCCCACTCCTACAGTGATACCTACAAAAAATCAGTTATCTAATATCTGCTAGGTAGAAACTAAATGGGGATGCTCTGTATCTTAAAAAAAATTAACAAAATTTCAAATTATTAAGATATAACATATAGGGTTTGCTCACATAATGTAACTATCCCCCCACTTACTCCTTTTCATCTTAACTTTTGAAGCAGAAAAACAGTTACAACAGTAATAGTACTTTCTTTACATTCTTCAATACCCAACACAGGGTGGGTACTACCAGAAACAAATAATCACAGTACTCCTCAGGAATCTGTAATTCCTGTGGAATATTTGAATTTCAAATGATTTTCAATACAATGAGGAAAACCCACAAAGTATTTAAACAGATACGATCAGTTTCAAAGCCAATTAATAGTGGATTTTTTTTTAAAGTTTCATATGCTAAAACTGCCCCTAAAAATCCCATCTCATTTTGCAGACCGAATTTTTTTCCTTCCCACCTTTTTTTTTCTTTAGCTCCCCCTAATAATTTTCTTCCTTGTTTCATTTCCACATGAAACATGTAAAAGGAAAAAGAAAAACCAGGTCTATTATTTCTCAATTCCTGGAGCTGACATACAAGACAAAGTGATTAAACGAAATCAGTAATTTTCATTTTCTCCCACGCATCTCTAACTGGTTATTGTTTTTACTCTTCAACTCTCAGTTGTCTCTGTCTTCAAATGTCCCTTCAATTCTCAGAACTGCCTCCCCGTTTCTTAAAAACATTCAGAGGAAAACAAAATGAAATTGTACCATCTGTCAACTCCTGGAAAAGACATCAGGAAAACTGGAAAGGGAAACATCTCTCTAAAAACAAAACTGAGGCATACAGTAACTAATACAGCATCACTTGCAAAAAGTACAAACAAGTTTGGAAAAAGAATTCTCAACCACACACTTTCTACTATAGTACCTATGTTCTGCTTATAAGTGCAGAAGAAACAAGCCCAGAGAAAACTGACCAGTATGTGACATACTGCAACTACACTTACATTTAAAAGTTTGAGAAAACTGTCTATTTCTAAGTATTTCAAGTTGTAAATACTGAAATGCTACCAAAGATAGGAAAAATCCATATTTAGAATAATCCTGACCATTGTTCCATTGCATTAAGAAGTGTAATCCAACAGATGATCTTTAGTGCCCATTTTGATGAATAGCTTATCTTTTCATTTTTTCTATATCCACTGATTTTGTTTTTAAATGAAGAAACTGGTAAAGACTTGAAACACAATTCAAAAAGCAGGAAATACACAGTCTTTCCACTCAAAACCTAGCACATTTATGGATTTCACAAAACCTATGCTGCAATGCTCGCTTAAGCTAACCACCAAGCAATTGCAACAGGGAGCTGGTACAATGGTGGCCACTATCCACTAGTGCTACGACCAGCCACATGACACATGGAGCGTGGGCTGCAAAAAACATCATGCTTTTATATCTTAAGGTCCTTTCCAACCCTAGCTATTCTATGATTCTATCAGGCTAACTCAACACAACCTAAAACCTTTCCACCTTCCCACAGGCTGGCAACAAAGTCTACTCACAGACAGGCTTTCCAGTATCTGCAGAGACCCCCAGAGCAAGGCCACTCAGGGAAATACTGCAGGCACCTCACAGAAATATTTTGGCTACAGATTTCTTAGGTGGACTCTGAGAAAGGCTTTCTGGCAGAGAACCAGGTGAAAACGTCTCGGAGGAAAGGGTGAGAGCTAACCTCTGTCATGGGGATCTCGGGCAGCAGCACCGCAGCACTGGCCAGCTCCGCCGCCAGCAGCGGCGCCCGTCCACAGACGCGGCCGCTGCAGTCCGGAGCTGGAGAGCACCGGGAGCTCCTTAGCTCAGCACCTCTGTGTTTTGATCACATTTACAGGAACCAAACGCAAGAGAAGAGAGTGAGCACTATGTACCATATGCTCTACAACAAAAAGCAGGGTAGAAGTTCACAAATGTTTAGAGACATACTTCAGCTCCTATTTCTATATATGAGGTCTACACTCAAAACAATATTGCATCTGTTAAAACTACCCGAAGGCTAGCAAATACGATTGCAGTTGCCTGTGCAACTTTAACCTGTCCAACCTGTGTACACACATGATACACTTCAATTCCACAATGACCTTTTCCTCTAGACTCTCCCTCATGCAGCATCAAGAAGGGACAATGGCACAAGAATGAGTGTGCAGCAAACCAGGCTGCTGCTTTGCTTCTTAGAGAAGTTGGAAAGTGACAGAGAGAACAGAGAGCAGATATCAGAAGAGAAATTTTTCATGCTACTATGCCCCCTACCAATCCTTCCCTAGGCTGTTTCTTACTATCCCATTAATCAATCATATCTTTTCCCCTAAATACTAAGCATCAGTTATTTCCCCACCTCTGTTCCCACAGCCTTCTTAGATTCAGCACCACAGACACAGCTGCTCGCTGGGCTGACACGTGGGACATACATGGGCAGATTTTGGCAGCTTACACATGGAAGGTGAGCCATGCAGAAAGCTGAGCACTCACAGCTCTAGGGGAAAAAGTAGGAATGGAACTTTGAACACATGTGCTCCACATGTCAAGTAATCTGAAGGTGGTGGGCAGCAATGCTGTTTTCTGAGAGCAAACGGAGCTCATCACCATGGTCAGTCTCATTCTCCAAGAACAGGAAAAGCCACAGTCAGGCCAAAGCAACATTAGCCCACTACCTCATCTCTGACAATGGACAGGAGCATAACTATAGGGCAAGGATAAAGCAGGATTTCCTAGCAGGCCCTCAGCCATGTGTAGGGGAAGACGAACCCAATTCAGAGATGATTTTTTCACATTCAATAATCTCAAGCAGCGTATTCTTCCAAGAATATCTGATCATTTTTGGAATCCCTGTCCAATGTTAGTATCCAAAACATTTATGGCACAGAATAGCTTAACTACATGTCATGCAAGAAATTTCTCCTAGTTAGCTCTGAGGATGTGCCCTGCTCATTCCACTTCATACCCTCATATTGAAATACTTCCACACCAGAGTATTTCTTGTATATTCACTGTTCACCTTCTCCTCATCACTCAACATTCCTATCACTCACATTGTGAAAATAAGTGGGTATTTGGGGAGCCTTTGTGATTAACACAGAAAAACCTATAAGTAAATTAGTAATCCTATACTCAAAGATGGATTAGAGTAATACACATGTTAGAATGAGGCACTGACCCACTTTTAACAATAAATAGGACTACACAGTTAATTAGTCAATGAGCATTATCTGCTGTATGCACTGAACAAGGCTGGGGTCCAGTGAAGAAGGAGGAAGAGAAGATGGCATCCACACCCATATAACTGAAGACTAACAAATAATTTTGAATTGGGAAAAACAGTCTGTGAGACTGTACAGGCTAGCAACTTTTTGGCAATGCCCAATTTCATGCTCTTAAACTCAGAACTTCATTATTTAATACAACTTTGTGTATTGCTTCCTACATCTAGAGAAACAAAATTTTCATTCCATTCACATAGCAATCACACAAGTTAACACCATGGATCATCAGCAAAGTAAGGATTTTAGGTATTAGCTTGCCAGTACCTCTACAGCTGCAGTCTAGATTTTGAATTTATTTCTCAAATGCATACCAAAGCAAGGAAGCTAAGACGTGAGCTTGAGCCCACCCAACTCAGAGCTCTTCAATTTCTCCCTCCTTCCTTTCCTTATTCTTTCTTGCTCGTTAGTTCCTTTCTGTAATATCTTCTACCAGTCCAAGCTTTTGGCTCCTATAACTTCAAGGGAGGTGACTTTCCCAGCAGGTAATCACTGATAACACCAAAGTGGCTTTATCCATTCTTGGTGCCCTTGCTCCTCCTAATGGGTGCAACTGCAGAGAGCTCTGTGCAGTTTTAAACCTCTGACACATTCAATAGAAGCCAGTTTTTCTAATAATTTCACTGTTAGTTCAGCAGTATCAACCTCGGAGCACACACAAATTCTGAAGGACTTTTTTCTTAGGGCTTGGGAAAAATTTGGAACTTTCTTACAAGAACAACCTATGTCTAGGAGCTTCTACACCCAAGCCAAATTATACACCCTCTCCCCAAGCATGAATCCCCTATTTTCACGGATTTTAGTGATTTCCTTCCACATAGCGAAAACCTGTATTTTGTGCCTAATTCAGTCCAAAAGAAAAACTAACAAAGATGAACTTATAGCTCCTGAATCTAAGATATTTCTACCTGTAAAAGAATAAAAAGGACAAGAAAGACTTCAGCTTGAACAGACGCTTGAAGAAATCATCAAATCTGAAAATGCTGTCTTTAAAAGAAGGTAGTAAGCAATTTTATATTACAGGCTCCTCCTGGAAGGGTGCACATGATAGTGCTGGGTTAATGTAAGACACTGACAAGCTACCAACTACAGAGATAATAACCCTTAGTGGCACAAGCTCGCCACACCTGCCAAAGCAGCAGTTGCAGGCTCCTGAAATACGTATCAAGCACACCAAAAACCTACATACAGGATGTTCAGCATGGTTGCACGTTAATTTCAGAAAAAACACTGCTGTGACCATGCAGTAGTTGAACCATTTCATGTAAACAAACATCAGATTTATGACAGCAATCAATAACGCAACCAAGCTTGATATACCCATTAAAAGTGGCATGATTTTTCCCGAAGGAGCATCTTTTCCTAGCTGCCAAGTGCTGCTTTACCTACAAAACGAATGGTTATTCAAATCAGTTCACTGCAACATCTAACTATTGGGCCGCACATTAGGAAGATGCGTAACCAGCCAGTAAGAGCAATGCCATTCTGCGTGGCATATGGGCGACCTGAACTCTCACCATCTGGGAAGGGGATGTCTATGAAGGCTGAAGACACCTTGGTAAGCAACACATTAAAGCAATTCCTGCTCACGGTAGCAGACAATGTAGATACATATAGCTAGTTATAATTCTATATATTTTTAATGCAATAATTCAGTGGGAACATTTAAAACTTCCAGGACCTGAAACTCAGCAGAGGTTGCTAGGAAGAGCCCATCCAAAGGTACTACTCCCGAAAGCACAGCCTCACTGCCACCGCCCTCCTCCCAGCCCCACTTCAGGCGTGGAGGTCCGGCCAACCGGCAGCAACCCCGGTACCCCCACAGCCAGCCAGGGGGGGAGCCCCTTCCCACACACATCTGCCCGCTGTCTCGTCAGGACCTGCCGGATCCCCGCTACGCGCCTCCGGCTCGGCACAGACCAAAACGGCGCCCAGCACCGGCCGAACCCGGGGGCAAGGCAGCGGGGCGGGCGACCCGGGGACCACCACCACGGCCACCATGGCTGTTGTTATTTGTTTCCGGTAGCACCACAGCGTGTCGGGGAGCAGGAACAACGCGCCGCCGCCCGCCCCCCCGCTCCCGGCAGCGCCCCCGCCCCACC
>JAOEHY010016243.1:0-14749 GCA_025447955.1 Psilopsiagon aurifrons | reverse complement strand
AGCCCGAGCCCGGCTCCGCCTCCCGCTTCCGCCGGGGCCGGGGCCGGGGCGGGCCCGTTAAAGGCGGCGGGGAGGGGGGTGCAGTGATTGTCGCGCCATGACGGACACCGCCTCGCAGGTAGCGGGGGATCGGTGGGGTCCCGGGAGGGATGGGGGTGATGGGACGTCGCTAACAGGAGGGGGATGCGGGAGTGCGGAGCTGCGGCATCTTCTGGCCGCTTCTTGCCTCTATAGGGTGTCCCAGGACGAGAAGCACCTCTTTAGGATCCCGCTTCTCGCCTCTATAGAGAGCCCTGGGGAGAAAAGCATCTCCCTTGAATGCCGCTTCTCGTGCCCTGGGCTGAAAAGCCTCCTTTGAACATCTGCTCGGAGTTTAATTCAAGCTCCAGCGCTGCCTGACCTGTGTCTGTGCTTTCCCCCTCTCCACAGGATCTCCTGCTGGCAGCAGCGTTTGTGTCCGATGCACAGTACAACAGAAATATCCCGTTTAAGACGTCCCCGGAGGCGGTCAGGTAAGGAGATCTGCATCGCACAAACACCCGCAGCATCACATCGGGACAGGGCTCTGTGCTGGTGTGGCAGTGTGGTGCTGTGGGGCACTCAAACTGGCATAGAGAGAGCTGACCATAAATGTGTCCAAAGAGCAACAGCCAAAAAAAGGCTGGGGAGCTTGGCTTCAGCAGCTGAATGCTGAGGAGGCTGGACAGGAAGAACTGGATTTAGGCCTAAAATCGTACAATCTCAGAATCCACCAGGTTGGAGAAGCCCTTCAAGCTCCTCCAGTCCAGTCACTGCCCAACACTGCCAAGGCCACCACTGACCCATGGCACTGAGGCCTCGTCTCCACGGTGTGTGAGCACTCGCAGGGACGGTGGCTCCATCCCTGCCCTGGGCAGTTCCAATGCCTGAGCACCATTTAGGGCAGGAACTGTTCCTCAGCTCCATCTCACCCTGCCCTGGTGCAGCTGAGGCCGTTTCCTCGTGTCCCATCCCTTGTTTCTTGGGAGCAGAGCCCAGCCCCCTCCTGGCTCCATTCTCTTTTTAGGAGGTCAGATAGGGCTCAGAGCATCTGCACGTTAAGGATGGGAAAGGAAATAAGAACTTGGTTTTTTTCTAGAGCAGACAAAGTCTCACAGCTGCAGCGAGTGCTCAGTGAGGATGAGGAGTTTGGGAAGTTGGGTGAGCTCCCCCTGGGTGGGAGGAGGTGCTGTGTGTGAGTGCCAGAGGTTTGGTACAGATGTCTCATGCCAAGCAGTCATGGTTGTTACCCTTTGGCTTGGCAGTGGGTGACACCAACAATTGCACAGCAAAACCTCAGCTCATCAAGGCAGCACATTTGCTCAGGTGTGCTTCAAAGGGTGGTAGCTGCTAGGGGCAGGAGTAATTAAAAGCTTACATTAATTGGTGATAAGTGAAATTGCCCAAGTCAGGGATGTTTTGCCTGGGATGGGGACTCTTCTCTTTTAGTTGCTGGTGAGAGACTGAGCAGCTTCAAAGAGATGACTTTGTCTTCAGGCTTGGAGTGCTTTAGGCAGACTGTTGCTGTGTGTAAAACGTGGCTGGTGTAGAGGGGAAAGGGCGTCCAACAGACCGGCAGCAGAGCAGTGAGTGAGCATTAATGGCTCCTGTAGCCCTCCCCGAATAACCCTTCCTTTTTATGTTGTCTTATGTCTGAGCCGGTGAAGTTTCTTGGGTGTATTGGAATGCAGGTCTGGTTGAGGATGTTTGTTACAGAGGATTTGAGTGGGTTTGTGCCTGTCTGCTGTGGAAAAACAATGTGTGCATCATCTCGTCCAAGTATGCTTGGTATACCTGATAGAAATTATCAGGTTTCACATAATGGTGTCTTGATGGTGTTAAGGGCATAATTTCATGTCATGTGTGTCATCCCCTGCCCTGTAGCCTTCCTGCAGGTGGTTAGTTGGCAGGTGAGCTAAGCCTTTGGCAGTGCTAGCAGCTCCTCTCTCTGCAGAGCACCTTCATGCCCTGTAGATGTGAGACTTCCCATGGGAGCCACTGTCATGTGCAACTGTGTGATACTCCTCAAGGTCATTGCTGGCGCTCAGTGGAGGTTTGGCTGCTGTAGGGGCTGGAATACTGCTTGAGCTGTGTATGAAGCCAGCTTACTCTGCAGCTCCATACTTGTCTCTGGTGGCTTTTCTTATCTCCTTGCTTTTTAACTGCAAAGAGAGGATGCAAGGTAACTAATCAGGTTTAGTTTGTGTGTCATGAGGATACCTGAGCCTGGCAGGAGTTTGCACTCCAACTGAGGAACAAGGTAGTTGGAGAAAGGAAGCAGCTTTACCAAATCCACATTGCAGTCTTCAAGTGAACTGAGGGATACCTGTATTCTACCTTCCTCATGTGCCTGCTCCCTGAGAGGGAGTGTAGCATCCATCAGCCATGAGACTGTAAGGAAGAGATAGGAAATGAGTTGCCACATCCCTGGCTGGCAACAGCTGTGCTGCTGTTACCCCTCCTCCTCTGTGACTGCCCGAGACAGCATGTGCTGTCCTTCCAGGATGCACTTAAGTGATCCCATGGCTGCGTGCACTGAAGCCTTTATTTATGGTGCCTCTGCCCTCCTTCTGCAGGCTTTATTACCTCTATAACCACTGGATTATGCGAACAGCCACCTACTTCTTCATCTTTCTCAACCTGTCCCTTGCATTGTTTGAAGAACCTGCTGTGTATCCTCTCCCTTTCCTGGTAAGTTCTCAGTGTAGAAGCAGCAATGCTTCTACTATGCTGCTTGGTAGAGCAAGCAAGGGTTTCTTGCCTGAAGCTGGTTGTCAAAGATGCGTCAAGAGATAATTGATGCTAGTATTTCTTTTATCTTTACTGAAATGGGGATAAAAAGGGGTATAGGAGCTAGGCAGGGACTATGGGAGCCATTGTGGCTGTCAGGAATAGCTGACGTGACTGCAAAGTGATGTTGCTTTTCTGTTTTTTGGAGTCTTGCACGTGGCCCAGGTCCTGTCCTCATGTCTGAAAGCAGAAGTGAAGTGTTGCACTGGGGACTGACTTTTTATAGCCTTTATTTGTTGTGTACTGTTGTGCTTGTGAGAGATGTGCTCCTTGAATCCTAAGCAAACACGAATTTACTGGATTAACCTGCGTGTGGCAGGGAGTGTCACAAAAGGAAGCCTGGAACTATTGCTCAGATGTGTGAGGCTGTGAGACCCCCAACAGCAAAACCCTTTGGAAAACTCTTCTGCTGACTCTAGCTGTGGTTTTTCTTTACCTGTACCCCAGCATAACCATCCCATCTGTGCAAAGAGGGCTAATGCTGCTTTTGGTTGTCCTGACTTGGCCCCTTCCCTCCCTGCAGGTCACATCAGTGATCGAGGTTTTGTGCCTTCTGGTGTTCTTTGGCCGACTGACCCATTTTGCAAAGGTCACCCCTCGCAATGTATTCTGGAAGGACACCAAGAACATCTGCATCATGGTTGCGATCCTGGTGAGTTAGGCCTGGGGGAGCCCCCAGAGTTGAAGCAGACAGTGTGGAGGTGACTTCTCCCTCCTGTTGCTTCCCTGGTAACATAGGCCTGATGTATACGGGCTCTAATGAATCATCGCTTGCACACACAACGGGGTTGTGGGCCCATCTGTGCTGTATGAGCTCCCCCTGTTGTCTTCACCCTCTAGACCTATTTCCAGCATTCCTACTGGGAATTTTCCTCCTTTTTTCCACAGTTATCCCTGACAGACTTGGCCATATATGGGGTCCTCAGGATATACAACGTGAGGAGCATTCGATGGTCGAGAATCATGAGGCCCATCTTCCTCGTCAACTTTGCAGAGAGCCGCCAGGTAAGGAGGTGCTCTGGTGGGATGTACCTCTGGACAGGGTCCTATTCTGCAGCAGTCTGCTGCTTTCTGAGGTCCAGGGGATTCGGTTAAAGGGGGGTTGTGCAGAAATGGCAGAGTTTAGGTTCCTGTAGGGAAGGTTTCTCTCGGAGGTGGCCTGAAGCAATAATGTGAGATGGATAAAAGGGTATGTTAGCACTAGTGCTGCTTGGGTGCTGTGCAGAAGGCTTCTCCTTGTACCTGTGGGCTGGGTTATGGCTTTCCAAAGCCTTGAGTGTGCTTGGGGCTGGAACGTTTTCTGTACAGTCAGCACCTGGCTGTGTTTAGTCCAGCCTGGGTGGAGGAGAAGAGTTAGAAGCTGTCCTCAGGCAGTGTGCACATGAGCAGCACCGCAGGCAAGAACTGCTTCTCCCTGGGTCAGGGGCCAGGTTACTTATTTCTGGAAGCCTCCTGGGCAAACAGCACAGTGTCAGGCTGTTCTTGCACACTGGATGTCCAGGCCAGGGTGGGATTTGGACCCTGATTCCTTCTGTCACAGCAACACTTATTCCTCTTTGCCCCACTGCCCAAGGCCATTCTGCTCCTGACTTAAAATGAATAACCTACTGTGATGAGGAGGGTGCAGTGGAACTCTGGGTCTCATAAGTATGTGTTTTGTGGCCTGGAGTGATGAGCTTCTGTCCCTGACCATTCCCCTGCAGTGAGAGCTGAGTTTCTGATGGCCTGTCTCAAGAGGTAAGGTCTCTCCTGGTGTCTCCTCTGGCGCATGAGGAGGAAAGGCCTCACATAGCTTTTAGCAGAACAGAGCTGGCACATCTGCTATCCGTGTCCTGCTTTGCCTGTCCCTACGCAGGGGCTTGATCCAGATGGGATGGTGAGGGGATAAGCAGGTACCACTCTGCCTCTAAATGTTTCCCTTCTCCCTGTCAGATCCGGAGAGCCTTCCGCAGCATCCGCAACACACTGCCGGAGATCACCTACGTCTTCCTGCTCTTCATGTTTAGCCTTCTCATGTTCTCCCTCATGGCCTTGAAGCTGTTTGGTGAGAGGTGAGAGCACTTCTTTTGCTCAGAGCTGGGTGGGAAGAACACGTGTGATCCTTTTGGGCAGGAGGGAATCTGGCAGCTCCAACAAGTTGAATACAATCATAGTCAATAGGTGCAGTCCCTGTGCAGGGCATGGGAGCCCTGTGCTTAACTTCAGCTTGTCCTTTTCCTCCCAGGAATCTCCAGACAGCAGAAGGCTTGCCATATTTCAGGAACTACCTGGAAATTGTGTTTGACCTCTACGTGCTGGTGACAACAGCAAACAGCCCGGATGTCATGTGTGTATGCTGAGCTTGCAGTCTTGCTGCTGAGAGTGCTGCTGTCCTGCTCCTAGTGGCAGGATCTCTGCTTAGAACAATACTGTGTTTTGCTTCTGGAAGACTCTGTTGTGCAACACGGCTTTTACTTTTCCAGCCTGCAGGGGTTTCATGAATTCTCAGCCATCTGCTGTATAAATGGCTCTGAACCAGAATCTGAGGTTTAGGAGACTTTGGAAGGTGTCTCTGCTTTTAGAAAAGCCAATAACCAGCTTATGGCTGAGACATCACCTTAATCTCTGCACTTCAACTGAGCCACACTAACAAAAGCACAGAGATTAGGCTTCCTTTTCTACATCCCTTCAGTCAGGGCCTGATAAAGTAGGAGGAAAACCCAGCAGAAGGAAACTGTTCTGTAGCTGAACTACGCACAGTTTTTAACTTGGGTATGATATCCAAAGCAGTGCTTAGAAACCCACCTGTAAGGCTGTTTTCTTGTGGTTTATTTCCCTGTTTGCCTAGCAAGGAGCAATCTCTCTCCCCTTCTCTAGGATGCCAGCATTTGACTTCAGCTCATGGTATGCCCTGTTCTTCATTGCCTTTGTCATCGTCAACACTTACATCTTCATGTCTCTCTTCCTGGCTGTTGTGTACAACAACTACAAAAAGCACCTGAAGGTAATGTTGGAGGAATGAGCTGTGATTAGTGACTGCCCGCTGTTCCCTATCACCTAGTAAGGAAATACCTGCCTTTCCCTTGGAAAGCTGCTGCTTCTGGGAAGTGTGGAGAAAGGGATACAGCTTTCTGCCTTTGCTGATGCTCTGTAAATAACAAGCACAGGCCCGCCTTTCATATGGGGATTGCTGCGAGTTCTGCTTTGAGCATTTAACAGTGAAATACTCTGTGGTGCTGTGGACCCAAGAGGTAGCAACAGATAGGAGGCACATGTCTGCATTATTGCTGTTAGAGGCTTAGTCCTAGCTCAGAAGCTCTGTCTCTGTGCAGGAGGCTGTTTTCAGTTGGTTATAAGCACACAGCACACTTCTGACCCTGCCTGTGCTCTTAAAGCAAAGGACAAGGGGTAATGGGTTAAAACTTAAATGGGGAAGTTCAGATTGGATATGAGGAAGAAGCTCTTTCCTGTGAGGGTGCTGAGGCACTGGAATGGGTTGCCCAGGGAAGTTGTGAATGCTCCATCCCTGGCAGTGTTCAAGGCCGGGTTGGACATAGCCTTGGGTGCCATGGTTTAGTGGGAGGTGTCCCTGCCCATGGCAGGGGGTTGGAACTGGATGAGCTTAAGGTCCTTTCCAATCCCAACTGTTCTATGATTCCATGAAATGCAAAGGGAGGCCTGAGTAAATCATAGCCCTTGCTGCTTCTACCCAAACTGAGTAGGTGCAGTTTGGTACTTGTGATCAAAGGGTGGGAGCTGGAAATCCCTGGGTGCTTCCATGATGGGACTGGCTGTTTGTCAGTAGACACTCTGCTCGCTCGTCCTGGAGGCTTCCCAAGGGTATAAGGTCCTTCAGGCTGCTTGTAATCATGTGCAGAAGAGGATCTCCACCCCATTCTCAGCAGTATTCACTGATGGATAGGAAGCATGCTTGAGCACATCTTTGCTTCTGTGATGTGTGGACATGCAGATGCTGTAGCCTTTGTCATCTCCTTCCTGTCCGACACTATGCTTTGTCTTCCGGTTGTTCAATGCATCTCCCAGCAACACATGAGCTGTTAATCCCTCCGGGCTGGCTGTTAACTGCATTTCTCATGAGTCCCACTGCTTGTGCTGCACTTTGTGTCTCGCATCACGCCAAGTGTGTTCCTCTGAATCTCTTCTTCCATCTCTGTGCCACAAAAATAAGGTTATTTAAATAGATGTGTTATAAAAAGGGTGCCCGAAGCTGCCTGAATCCCCATCCTCTCTCCAGAATGAGATCCGAAAGCTCGCTTACATGAAGCGCCGCAAGATGATAGAGGCCTTCAACCTGCTGAAGGAAGAGGAGGGAGCACAGTTTGTGGTCAGAGAAGCCCGATGGAAGCAGCTTGTCAAGCTGGTGGCTCCTGATACCAGTAACTCCCACCGGGAGCTGCTGCTGCGCATCTCGGACGATGAGCAGAAGGGTTTCATAGGTGAGCAGTGGGGCTCTGCTGTGCACAGGGGGTTGGGGAGGAGCCTGGGGGCAGGAGGCTGATGCTTCAGAGGGTTTGGCACTGGGACTTGGGGTCTGTAATAGACTCAGAAGGACTCCAGGCCCCTCTTCCTGCTTCCCTTCACGTTGTTTAAGTCCTGAAAAGATGTTAGTTCGTGCCTGTGCTGTAGCCAATGTCATGTATGCTGTAGCTGGCTCTTCATGGCCATTTGACATCAGGCCAAGCTTACTTCGGGGAGTGAATGGGAACTCCTATTCTCAGCACAGGGCTTCCATTCCTGGCAGTGCTCAAGGCCAGGTTGGACAGGGCTGGGAGCAAGCTGCTCTAGTGGAAGGTGTCCCTGGTGGTGGCAGGGATTGGAACTGTGGATGAGCTTTAAGGTCTCTTCCAACACAATCCAGGCTAGGATTCTGTGAAAGCCTCCCTTGCTATCAGATCCCTCCAAGCAGCGTGGCTTCCGACACAGTCCTCTAGAGCCTCTTGCTCTGTTCCTGCTGGAAACAGGATATCAGGAGAGCTGGGTCAGTCTCCTCATGCTAGATTGTGCCTGTCATGATCGTTAAAGCTTTGTGTTGGTTGTTGGCTTGTTGAGCAAGCCCCCCCAGAAATGGGACAGAGGAGCTGCTTAAGTACTGAGTTCAGCCTCTTCTGTGGTGGATACCACTTTGGGCATGAGCATTTTCTGCTGCCATGACCAGACATTAAGTCCAGGTTGCTACAACTTGTGCGTGTATAGGCTTGCATTTGCCAGCCACGCTGATGTGAAGTGCTCTTCCTTTTCCAGACAAGAAATCCTTTGTACAACTGGCAGATCTGCTCAACATCCAGGTGATCACCCTGAAAATCCGCAGCCACCCTCTGGGGCAGTGGATGCCCCTCCTGTACCAGTCAGCAGTGAGCCGGTTCCTGCGCAGCATGGTCAGGCACAGGTGAGCCTCCACCAGCAGCAGCCAGCTCTTACCCCTTGCAGGCTGCAGGACAGGGCTGCTGCAAGCAAGAGGCATCTGGGTGTCATGCTGGGAAGTGCGAGCTGCGTTTGGGCAAACACTGGGGGTTCTGGTTTCAAGGGTTCTGTGGACTAGCTCTGTTCTTAGCCTACCTTCAGTACTGTGGACTAACTGGACTTGGCTATTGGAGTCATACCTCTTCCAGTCCCACTTGTTCCAACCTGAGGTGCTGAGTGTAAGTAGCTCTACTGAAAGCTAGAAGTGCCTCATGGCCTGCCTTGAAGGACCAGACTAAATGCTTCACTTAAAGGTGATCTTGCCTCAGCAGTCTCTGCTGCAAACCTGCATGGTGCTACTTTATCAGCTCTTACCAAGCTGCTACTATGAGCTACTGGTGCTTGGTTTCATATCTGAGTCTTGCCAGATTTGCAGAATCACTGAGGTTGGAAGGAACCTCTAGGGCCGGTCTGGTGTAACCCCCCCTGCTCAACACGGGGTCAGCTGGAGCAGGGTGCTCGAGGCTACCTCTGGTTGGGTTTTGAGTGTCTCTAAGGATGGAAAGCTCCATAACCTCTGTGCAAACTGCTCCAGTGTTTGACCACCCTCAGCTTAAAAAAAGGGGCTTGCTTTCTGTGTAAGTGGCAAACGCTGTAGTTCACCTTGTGCCCCATGCCTCTTGTGCTTTCACTGGATACCACTGAGAGGAGTCTGGCTCCACCTTCCCATCAGGCATTTATTCACACTGAGCTCCTGACTCTTCTCCCCTTCGGGCTGAGCAATCCCAGCTCTCTCCACATGTAATGTGTCAGGCTAGTCTGCCCTTTAATCCTTCTTGTGACCCTTTGCTGCACTGACTGTGGTTTGTTCATGTCTCTCTTGTACTGGGGAGCCCAGCTATTGACACAGCACTCCAGGTGTGGCCTCACCAGTACCGAGTAAATGAGGGGGGGAAAAATCACTTCCCTGGCTCAGCCAACACTTCCTAACGTAGCCTGGGATGCTGTTGGCTTCCTCTGCCACCAGGGTGCATTCCTGGCTCATGTTCAACCTCACAACCAAGTTGCTGTCTGATCCCTGCCGTGCTGCTTTTCAGATAGTTGAGCCCCCGCCTGCACTGATGCCTGAGGTTATTCCTCCCTAGGAGCAGAGCTTTGCATTTCCCTTTGAACATGGTGGGATTCCTCTCTGCCCAGCTTCCCAACCTTCCGGCACAGTGTACCAGCCACTCTTCCTAGTTGTGCATAGTCTTCTGTTTTACTCAGCTAGTCCTTCTGCTTGAGAAATGCTTGTTGGAAACACAGCCAGTCTCCGCTTAACACACAGAGCATTGACACTGGTATACCTTGAAGGCTTGTGTTCTCCTTTGAGTTGGACCCCAAAAGCAAAGCTAAACTGCAGTAACTTTCCTGAACCCTCAGGTTTGGGGATGCATAAAGACAGTTTCTTTAATGTCAGTGTTTGAGGAGGAGGCAGAGAACCTCTGAAGTAACTGTGTGACTTTTACCTCGTGGGAGAGGCAAACTCATTTCTGTTTTTCTTCTTGCAGGGGATTTGTCTGGACTTACGATGTGATCATTCTCATAAATGCCATCTTCATTGCTCTCGATGAGGAAACCCCTTATATATCTTATGCTGAGTGGGTCTTCCTTGCTCTGTATATAATTGAGATACTTCTGAAAGTGTACACTTATGAACCGAGGGCGTTCTTTGGCAAAAACCAGTTCTGGAACTGGTGAGTGAGATGCTGGTTGGGCTAAAGGTGGTGTGAGGTGTGAGGATCTTTGTGTTCCGCTCCTCAAGAACTGGAAAATGGGCCTCTTGGGGAGATGGGCTGCCTGACTTGTGTGCTGGGGTGTAACTAAAGTGATCCTATGCATTGTCAGGGACATTGTGCTCTTTGCTGGCCTGACCTGGCTCTGGCAGACACTGCTGTTCTCTGCTCTGCTACCTCAGTCAGAGGTGACTCGGCAGCACGTGGAGATGGTGGCAGGGCAGGGAAAAGTGTGTTGCTAGGCAAAGCTTTCCCATCTTCCCACCCTGCAAGTGGTTTGAGGTGATGCAGGTTGGTGGTGCACATGTGAGGAAGAGGGGTTACTGTGAGCAGCCTGCTCTAGTAGAGGGTGTCCCTGCCTGTGGCAGGGGCTGGAACTGGGTGAGCTTTAAGGTCTTTTCCAACCCAAACCAGTCTGGGATTCTACTAATAGCCTGGGGCAGCTTAAGAGCCTGTTTTCTGTCACCACAGTTCTCACAGCACTGCTTTCCCTCGTGCTAGGTTTGATACTCTCATCATCTTTGCTGCCTTGACTGCAACGATACTGAACACCACCCTCAAATCAAGTAAGTGCAGCTTGAGCGGTCTGCATGCATTGGAAGACTTGGTCCTGAGTAGTCTTATCCCATCACCTTGGGCTTGGGAGCCACTCAGACAAGACAGTGAATTTCTTCTGGGGCTTTTAAGAGCTACCCCAGTCTTTTCTTTTATAGCTCCCTGTTATAAGTAGAGTTAACAAGAACCTGCTTTATCTCTACAGTTCTCTGCTTATTTTCTATAACAAACCCATCTTTTTTTCCCTTTCTCAGCCACAAAGTACAACAGCCAACAGATCCTGGACATTGTCTTCATCTTAAGGGTCCTCAGGCTAATAAGGATTGTTGACAGCATTCAAAGGTAAGGAAGAAATGGGATAGGGATATGGTTGGGGTTGTGTTTGGGGGGTGGACTGTGTCAGAGTTCTGGCTGAGGCAGTGCTTTGAGTTGTTCTGCTGATTTGGGTTCCCAACAGCACTCAGTGAAGCATCCCAAGGCCTTGTCCCAGCAAACCTGGGATGAGCTCAGTTGCTGCAGCCTCTGGAGGCTTATTTGTAAGGACATGTGGGGAGCATGTGCTGGATGGGATATGACAATAAGCAGATGTGGGCTTTAGAAGAGCCTCTCCCTAGCAAGTGTTGTCATGAATCCTTTGCTGTAGGTTCCGGGTCATCATGAACACCCTGATAAACATCGTACCAACAATGCTGACATTTGGTGGGCTGACTCTGGTAAGAAACCCTGGTTCCCTAGCTCAAACACTCCAGTTTTACAGGAGCATGCCTTGAGTCTCACACTCATGCTGCTTCCAAGAGTAAACCTCTGAATGTTGGGCCCTTGAAACCGTAAGTGTCCATTTGGTTCTTGGTTGTTGCACAAGTAAGTGTGTGCAAAGGGGTTGGGTTCCTGCTGGGTCAGGACATCCTCCATGGGGCAGTGAAGATGTTCTGTGCAGTCTGGGCTTTACATTAAGGGATCAAACTATGATTTGGGCAAGAAGCTGAAGAAGAAACCCATTTCTCAACTTCCTAAATATAGATTCTATTATGATCTGAGAGTACTTCATTTCTAGGGATTTGGGCTGTAGTTCTTGGCTTACTGTTCCTGCTTGGTAGTTGCTTGTGAGTGGCTTGGTTCTCTTGGACTCTGCTGCTCCTCCGCAGCTTGCCATGTCTATAAAAACTGGGAAACCCGCTGGTACTCTGGACTCCAGCTTGCTGCTCATTGGAGAAGCAGGCAATGGGGTTTCTCTTCCCAGGTTGTGTACTGTGTATTTGCCATCATCGGCATGGAATTATTCCATGGGAAAATCCAGTTCTTCCCTGCAAACTCGAATGCTCCTCATGCCCTGGAATGTGGGAATCCAGCTCTCAAGGATTCTCTCTTTGCCCGGGGGAAATACTGCAAGAACAACTTCAACAACTTCGCTTCCTCCTTTATCGTCCTGATGGAGCTCACTGTGGTCAACCAGTGGCACGATATCCTTTCCTGTGGGAGGTCCAACTGAAGCTTGGTCATCCCTGGATTTCCCCTTGTATTGCACACACACACACGTAGTGCCAGATGACAGAGAAATGGTCCCTGCAGAGGGCTTTGTTTGGAAGGTGGATTGTGTGACCTGCTTCCTCCTCCTGTAGCCCAGCTCTACAGCAAGATGTTCTCCTGTAATGCTCTGGCCTTAACTCCCCCTGTACTCTTTGCCAATGGGTTTGCCAGCGTGACAGTGCAGCCTGCAAAGCTGTATTTCATTGCCTTCCACATCGTGATGGTGATAATCATTGTCAAGTAAGTATTGGGCCCCTCTGCTTTGGAGGGAAGAGGAGCTCAGCCTCCTGCCTGGGTCTGCTGATGGTCCCAGGATCATACCTGGTGTGACTGTGAGGTGGGTGGGATGTGTGATGGAGGAATCTGCTGCATCTGTTCTTGCCTCTGCTGGGTGCTGCTCTGACAAAGAGCTCCCCACCTCCAGTAGGGGAGGGGTTGGAGTGCTGGGAAATGAGCCTGGGAGTACTGAGGCACTCCCTGATAAGGCCAGCTTGGATGGGCTTGGAGCAAGCTTCTCCTTCAGTGGAAGGTGTCTCTGCCTGTGGTAAGGGGTTGGAACTGGAGGAGCTTTAAGCTCCCTCCAGCTCAAACCAGTCTGGGATCGTGTGATACCCAAAGGCAGGGGGGAAATGCTAGGAAGGAAATGCTGCCACGTAATTTCTACTCATGGTTTCTTTCAGTATCTTTGTGTCATTCATTTTGGAAGCTTTCTTTGTGGAGTACTCCCTTGAAAAGAGTGAAGTCGAAACAGCCATTGAACAGAAAATCCAGGAGCTGGGAATGGGAGTTCAAGAGTAAGCCCCCCCCGGAGGGTAGTGCTGGATGTGGCTGGCTTGGCGCATTGATGAGGGCTGTGGGACTGGAGGAAAAAGCCACCCTCTGGAGGAGCGAGCTGAGGCTCCTCTTCCTTGTCACAAAGCTCTTGCTAATCCATCATGACCATAGGTGAAGCTCTCAGTGCTATGGGTTAGTGGTGGCCTTGGCAGTGCTGGGGGAATGGGAGGACTTGTTGATCTTAAAGGGCTTTTCCAACCTGCTTGATGCTGTGGTCTAGATGGTAGCAGCTGCCCCTGCTCTCTCCCAGCCCAGGGCTGTTGCCCAGAGGACAGGGTTGATGCTGGGGGCTAACACCATGACTGGTACTTGCCCTGCCCGAGAGAATCCATTGCTGCTGGGTCTGTGTGGGCCCCTGGGGTAGGATGTGCCTCCCCTGGGTAACTTCTGGCCTTTCTTGTGCAGGGATGAGCTCCGGGATGAACAGCTCCTTGATAACATGGAGAGCACTGAGCATGACCTTGAGGGGGACAGTGGAGCAAAGCCACCCTCCAAAGGGCTGCTGTTCAAAATTGCCTCCAAACGTAAGTGCAGCCCTGCTGTGCACCCAGGGTTTTGTTTGAGGCCTGAACTTGTCCCTGATCATAGACCTCTCTGGGGAAGCTCCCAAGCACTGCTGCTCTTTTGGGCTATAAGAGCAGCTTAAACCCAGCTGGGACTTTTGGGAGAGCTGTGGACACTCTCCTATTTGCTGTTTCTTTTTACTTCTGTAGCAAATTCTTCTCTTTTTCACCTCAGCCCTTCTGTGCACACTTGTCTGAAGCATCTGAAGATGCTGCCTTGGTGGTGGAGGTCCTGCTGCTCCTGAGGAGTCTGTTTTCTTTCCTCCCTGCACGTGCTTTGCCTTCCTCCTGGCTTGGATCATGGGGTGACTATATGCTCCTTTAGCTTGACAACTACTTGTTCTTTTGCTGGCTTTCTGGCTGTTCCTTAGCAGCTCCCTGAGCTCATGCTGCTTGGTGTGGCAGTGGGTTGGGATCACAGATGTGCTGAATAACACATGGGAATGGAAATGCTTAATATGTTAAAATAATGGTCTTGTAATGGATAAGTGCTTAAAAATACATGGGGTAAAATGCCAGGGAACAGCACTTGGGGTGTCTGTTAGTGTCAAACATGGGGAGCTGCCTTAAGGCCTACAGGAGAACAGGGATAGGTGCTCACAGTGGCTTTCCTTTGCCCACCTGCAGGGTACAGGACGGTGGATGCTCTGCTCCAGCGCATGTTCGAGGCTGAGATACCCCTTGAGGATGAAGGCCCATCGTTTGAGGAGATCCTCAACTTGGCCCCTACTGCTCCTCTTCCCAGCCATCCCACTTCAGAGAGCGCAGCGTGATGGGGACCAGCCATGGCAGTCGGTGGAGGAGCTAATCCTCAGCTGCCTGGGCCTTGAGCATGTTCCCTGGCTGCTCACCTCCAACCAGGATGTGTGTGGGGACCAGGTCATGCAGCAGGGGGGGAGCAGATGGTGCCCAAAGTGGCTTCATTGTGTTAAGGAGCTTTATCTTGCATCAAGTCTCATGTATATGTTGAAACTGGAACTACCCTTGTGGGAAAGCAGGAGAAGCGTTGGTGTGCGGACTGTGCCAGTCACTGATGGTGCCATATTCAGTATGTTATGAAATACCTACTCCTTGTAACTGGACTTTTGTATTACAGCACTTTTATACCCGTGTATGGACCCGTGCAGCTGAATCCAGCAGCGCTGTTGTACATTAAATTCAGCAGTATGGAAAAACAAGTGATTATCAGAGAGTTAAAGTGTTGGATCACATCCTTACGGGTGCACAGTTCCTGTTTGAGCCCGGGGGGGGGGGGCGGGGAGGTCACAGAATTCGAGAGGAGCCGCT
>JAOEHY010016241.1:26518-41529 GCA_025447955.1 Psilopsiagon aurifrons | reverse complement strand
CCAATAATAATAATGACAAGAGAAATACAAGGGAAAAGAATACAACAGCTCACCACGTATACCCAGCCCAACCAAGCAGTATTCCATACCTCTTTGGTCAGTTTGGGTCAGGCATGAGGCTCACAAAGTCCTTGGCCAGATCAAACATCACTAAGCCATAACTAAAAACATGGTGTTATCAGTGCTCTTCCCAGGCCGAAAGTCAAAATGACAGCACTGCACCAGCTACCAAGAAAGAAAAAAAACCCGACTGCTACTGCTGAACCCAGGACACAACCTAAGACCAAAATTTCACCTCCAAATCCTCAAAGTCTTTCTGCACATTAACTGCAGAATGTTACAGTTTGTGAATAAAGCATGTATGCAAGTATAGGGTCATACCTGCCCGCTGTGCAATGAAGAAATCCTACTTGGCTTACCAGTAACTAAAGATTTTCTTTCACTGGTCACTGCAGTAAAAAGCGATGTTGCAGGTGGTTGCCTTTGTTTTCTTCCTCTTTCAGAATACACGTACCTTCCAGGTAAACCTAACCTGGATTATATTTATCTATCTTTGATTATGCTGTGTTATTCAGTGAAACCAAAAATACACATAAAATGAAGCCAATTTTAATAGAATTTTCATCTAGAAAGAGCTAGCTAACAGATGGAATATCATCTTGAAGCTACATATAAAAGTATACTTAGCTATCCCTTATTAACTATCTCTGGTGAGTGACTGTACATCACCTGCGATTGAGGCAATGCCGGTTATACATGCGGTATTTGCACTAAAGGCTTGAACTTAATTCCAGCATTTCAAGCAAGTGCTCTTACCTTTGCAATTCTAGCCAGTTTTTGATGTTACTTGCTGGAATTTTCACCCTGGCAGCAGGACAGCAGAATGCAGTCCCTTAGATGGACCCACTAGTTTCAAGCTGTCCAGATGCTCTACCTCATAAAAATAAACTTCTGACACTGCAGACTTAACAAACAAAGAAAACCCCAAGCTTGCTCTCTTAATGCAACTTATACTTTACTTAAGTAGCACAGAGGGAGAAGGTGAGTCTTCATCAGGGTGGTGAAGCTGGGGCTCCCTCATCTCAAGCAAGCTCCTAGGATGGCAGCAACTGTGAAAGAGGCAAATGTCCGTTTCTACATCTGCAACAGGTTCTGATTTTCTTTTTTTTTAATCCAAATTAACTTTCTCTTCAAATAGGAAAAATATTCACACGTCAGAGAAACTATTTCCTGCCCAGCACTATTATCCAAAGAAGGTTTATTAGCTACGCATTTTTCCCTCCTTGCAAAAAGCAGAATACTTTGCCCTCATAGGCAATCCAGAATTTCTTAAATGAAAGAATGAAAGAACTATAAAGATACTGATTTTCTTGGTTATTATGTGATACAGATTAATGTTTACCTCCTGCAGTTTATGACTAAGATAAAACCAGTCATCAAAAATGTCAAAACAGTCTGTGATATTATACATGGGACTCTGTAAAATAAGACAATCAGTCTGAAATATTGGAAGGTTACTTAATTTTAATGACCAAAATAGTACTTCCGTTAATGAAACAAACCACAAAGTCCATGCTTTTATGATAAACTCTACCTCTCTGCATTTTTTAACTAAATTAGAAGGCATAAACATGCCTTCTAATAAAAGGTGCAAAATATAAAAGCTCAGATAGATCAGGATATTAGTGAAACAATGGCTGACCTGTTAGAACTATTTTTTTGCCAACAGGTTTGGGCTTATTCCCATACCTAAATTCTTGGAGAACAGAGGATAATATTTATCATTAGGCATTTCAGAGCACTTCTAAAAAAGCACAAAGGTGGTTAATTCTAAAAAAATTGGACAGCAGTTTGGACACAGCTATTTACTCTGCAGTGGCACTGATATTTTGCCTTGTACTTCTGAACAGACTTTAGTGAGGAACGATCACTTCTCTAAACCTTAATGTCACTTTCCATTTTTTACAGGATACATTGGGCTTTCATTTCTATATGCTTTAAAGAAATATGGCATCCCTAGAAGCACTCTCAGACTTCACAAATGTACATCAAAATCCTGGCACAGAAACTGAGTACATCCTCTTCCAGGCTACAGTTTTTAGAGTACTACCAGTTCAGGGCACTAAACGGGCATACTTAGGATTTCATTAACTTTACATTGTCTAAGAGCATTCTGGTAGGAGTGTACATATTTTGCAGAGAAGTGTTATAAAAAAAATATAGGCATTATATAATAAAGAATTCAGAAAAAAATAGATCAAACAAATCAGCACTTAAGACTACAAGTAAGAGACATGGCTGAAAAGTACTTCCCTCTTGCTGTCAGGTTCTCTATTTCCCTTTTTATTAAAACACTAAACCATGAGCATTAAGCAGTTCTTAATTTAGCTTTATAATAAAAATTGAAATCCTTCTTAACCAAGAGTATAGTTTTGTTGAAATCTGTACCCTTTATTATTTTATAACGTGAAAGAACAAAGAGAAGTCAAGAAAGGCAAGGAAAAAAGGTGCCAAAAGCAGAAAGAAACAAGAGGAAGGAGAATGTAGGCAAAAGATGAATGTGTATTACAGCAAGAACAAACTTATAGGTTAAAATTCAATCTCAAGGACTTCCTTCATTTTGGACAGTTAAAAAACATTTGTCAAATATTAAGAAGCTGGTATAATGTGATTAGTGACCACTAGCTTGTGATCCACTTTACTCAACCACTGCACATATTTTATCCCATATTTCAGCCACACTGTCACTTTGTAACGGAGCACACTTCCATGTCTGCACAGCTAATGCTGAGACAGTTCTGGAAGTACAATCAAGACAGCCATAGTGGCATGGCCTTGTGCTCGTGGAAGCCTAAATCTACTCTAAACCTCTGAAGTTCATCACACAGCTCACCTGTGACTGCCCATGAATAATCTGAAGAAGCTGACAGAGTCAGGGAAGATTCATAGTAGCCCTGAGAGGCATCTCCTTTCTCCAAGTAGTTCTCTCTTTGGCAGCACTTGCTGTGTCTGACTGTTTCTCCAACAAGGACTATTCTGCATCATGCCTATACACCCTTATTCTACAACTGTAGTGTCTTTTGGGCATTAAAGGTGATGTCAAAGGAGCAATGGTAGACAGAAGGAAGACTACTTTGTGTACTGATGAAATATGCCTGGTTGCAAATACTTTAGATTAGTGTCTGTGTTTTCTTATTCTACATTTAACAAAAGCAGCTGAGAATCTCTAATTCTGGTATGTAGACACTAGTATACTACACAGAAACCACTACCTTTGTAACAGGTGTGTCCCTTTTCCATTATCTTTATTTTGCTCATGTGAATACAGTAACAGATAAACACTGTCAGTGATTTAAACAACATAATTAAAAACTTAAGCCTTTCAACAGACTTCAGTAATAAAAAAAACCTTCCCACAGGGTTAACACCCTGGCAACCTGGTGAGATAGTCAAATTGCCTCCTGCTTACTTGTTTTCTGCTTTTCTGCCATAGTTACGAACTGTGGCATTTGTACTTGCAGCTGCCGGTTTTTTATTCAGTGGTTAAACCACCTTCCAAGTAAGACAGTGTATCTGCTTGCTCCTTGTCAGAAGAGGGAACTGAACCCCAATTTCCTTCCTGGCTGAGTGCCCTCACTATGAAGACAGCATATAAAAGTCCCATGGCTGCAGCGGCACGGCTGCTCTGCAGCTTTGCTACTGCAAGGTTTTTTTTGGAGCACAAGGCCCCCTTAGGTAGGTCAATCCACTCAGGTTTAATTTTTAAAAGTCTACAACAATTTGCCAATTAAATTTATGTTCCCAAATCACTTTCACAGAATATTTACACTATAATTCTCTATGAAATCAAAGCAGCTAAACATATTGAAGATTTCCTTCAGAGCTGTCATCTGCCTCATACTAGAAAGAAGAACATATTTCTTTGATTAACACACTTTTTTCTTTCTTTGAACATCAACAAAATCTTGATAAAGAACTAGATTGGCAGCTTAACACAGCTTTCAAGGCTTTACTATCAAAATCCAAATCACTTCAGATTCTTCTGCTACTTCTGCTGCTACTGTAGTTATTAATATATCATCACAACTAAAAGAAAAATATCCAAGAAGTATTTTAGCTTATAAAAAAATCAATGCTGCCCTTGTTTTTAATATATTGTGAGCACAAATATTCTAACCACAGAGAAAGTTCTTCAGTTGGCCATTATACTCCCAAATCAGAAGTTATTGTTCCAAAGAGCATTTGATGCCTTTAGACATCTTCATAATTGGCTCAGAAATAGCCTGCTGCAAGAAAGGTTAACAGACCTTGCTGTTCCTCATATGGACAAATCTCTATTAAAAACAGCATAACTGAAAGTTTCTCAAGAACCAGGTAACCGTATTACTTGCAGCTGCTCCCTAAGTCTAATTTGAACAAAAAAAAAAAAAGGCAAATATAACAGACAGCCTCTTCCTCTGACTACTAAATCAAAATCCTAGGCAGCTTTTACCACATCTCCTGTGTCGTACAGATTCAAATGAGATCCTGGCCCTGAATATTAGGCACATCAGGAAAACAATTTAATGTAAATTCAATATGATGTTAAAATACTAAATGAATTTTTTAACTTAAGGAACAATATTAACTGTTGGCATATCTAAGCACACTTCCAGGGATTGAAACTGGATATAAGTTGAAAACTATCCAAGCACAATAAATTCTACTTCCTAGGGCACAGTTTTTATGTCCAGTGATTTTCTGCTTTTTCTGTTGTGATCCATTTTACACCATGACATACAAACATATCACAAGCATACAGCTCACTCTCACAATCACTGATGAGTAAATTAATTCAGAGTTCTGTAACTACTATTCATTAAAGCTTTGAGAAACAATACCAAAATTATATTATTCCTCACATGTTTCTTTGCCTGTCTTGTATCTGGTCTTGACAGTTTCCCAGAGAGTCCTCCTGAGACATTTAAACTGGAAAAAGGCAGCATTCTGATCCTTTAGCACGAAATCTGCACGTACCTTTTTGATCGGAATCATTTTACCTTAGCCAGAGCTGAACATCAGAAAGCACCCAGTAGAGAAAGGTAACATACATACAGTTTTTCCAAAGTACAGAGTAGATTCCTAAATAAGCATGAATAATTTTTGTTGGAGCAGGTTAACAAAAGTTTCTGAATTACCACAATTTCTCTGACAAATGAAAAAGTTGAAAGCCATATACTAGCACCCCAAACACTGGTGAGACAGCAAATGAACATCCGTTAATCTTCTGCTTCAGGAGTGGATGTAGATCAATAGTTACCAACCATTCAGCAATATATTTACAAGAGAAGACAGAGAAGTATTCTTTCAGTGCCATGCTAGTACATGGCAATATCCCAACATGAGGAAGCCTGTCTTAGGAAAAGCAAGAACATAAGAAATTATGAGATTTAGTCTCAAAAGACATGTGACCAAAACAGGATTCCAAAAACACATCTGGTCTCCTGTTAGGCATATTATGAAGTGTCGTGAGAGAAAGACAGGCAATATACCCTTAAATTTCTTTGATTATTAAGCTAAACTTTGCATCTATAGCAGTAGTGTCACAATAAGCAACAGCATTCCCTTTAAATCACCAAGTCAGTCAATATATTTCTCTAGTGATGATTTTGTTTTGCACTTTTTGCTGGGAATCTAGTTATATATGTATAGTGATTTCAAATACACACACATACATACACAAAGATACTGAAAACTCCATATTTTGGTATAAGTAACACAAAAAAAGAAAAACAAAAATAAAAAGTAATTAAATATAAAAATAGAAAATACAATTTTGGTACATCAATGCTAAAGAGATTCAGTGTTAAGATAAATACTTCTAAATTTTGATTATATAATTCTGTTCTTATCAGTTCAAATAAAACGCAGCAGCTGTTATTTTGCAGGTGAAACTAAACCCCCAAATTATTCTGAAGTTAACGTTAGCAACAATGCAGTTATAACAATAGATACTATCATAATACTGCATCTATCATTCAATTTTCATAACAATGCACTACATAAATTGCTCCATGTTATTAAAAGATCAGTATTTTCAGAATATCTGCTTTGAAAGAATATATCCTATGTTAATAAAATGAAGATATACATCAGATGTCAATAAGAACTTTACCTTAGGGATATCCACAGATTTACCTTATTTTGTAAGATATACAAATTCTACCTTACCATACACCAGAAGTTTGGAAATACTTCTAGCTTAGCATGTTTCTTAGAAAGGGCTATGTAACTCATTGCAATAGAAGAGACTTGATATCAAATCAGAAAGTAGTCTGGTTATTTACATGAGAATTCATAGACATGAGCCAGGCAAACTACATTCAAAGAGAAGAAAGAGGAAAATAGAAAATGTTATCTGAAGTGATGGAGGTGGTGACAGAGGCTCCTTATTAGATACATTAAGTACTTAAAATCACTTCAGTCATATAATTAGCAAAGACAAGAACTATAGGTTATTTAATCAGGGGCTGGCATATTGGTTGGAAGGATTACTTTTCAGGAACTGTATTCAAAAATGAATTTTGAAAACTAGTACTAACAAGGCACTAAAATAGGGTTAGGAGGATTGGTTATGCCCTCCACCCCCACCACTTACCTAAGTCTCCCTAATATGACACAAACCAATTTGCAATTTCAGAGTGTAGAGTTGAAGCCTAGGGTATATTAATTGCAAGATTCTGGATCTGAAGCAAATCTAGGACCCCTTAAAGAACAAGGGAAGAAAAAGCACATGCTGCATATCATGTCAATCTGCACTTTACTAAAGGAGTATTTGGGCTCTTCTCATTATCTGTGGGTACTCTAGTATATGCCTGGATAACAACATTCTCTAAAAATAGGGGCTTAATTACTGGAATTAAAGGATTAAAAAAAACCTCCATAAAGCACCCACAGTATAAAGGTTTTAATGCTGTGATTAAATTTTAATTTCTTTGTACGAAAGAATAACGTGTTTATGTTTATTAAATAGGAAGTGTAAAATTTATTCCTTAACAATTCATTTCATTGCTTTTAATGGCTTGGATATTGTCAATAATATACGTAAGTGTGCTGTGGCCACTTAGCAACCTTGACTGGATTTTGAAAGAAGGCTTTGCTGGTTTTGGATGTATATTAGAAATGGCTGATGCTTAACTGTTTATAAAGCCCAGCATCTGTTGTAAACATTAAATATCTCCACAGGAAACTTATGTTAAGATTTGCTATTTACTTCAGAGATTTGAAGATTAACTGATCCAAAATGCAGCCTGCAGATCAGCTGCAAACTTGCATTGTTAGCATTCATTAGTTCTGATAATAACTCCCTCTCCAAAAAAGCAGGCAGTATTTAATATAATATCATTGCATTATAATGGATTTTATTTAGTGTGTGCTCATGAAAATCAGGGAAAATAACCTTACTCATGTGTACAGAAATACTTGACCATGCTTTATCAGCAAGCAATAAATAGCAAGCTGCATTTCTGTAGTTTTATTACAGTCTTTCTCATACCTGTTATAGACTCCCTTCACATGTGAATTTACTACAAATTAAAAGTAGTCAGAAACCTTTTTTGGCATGTTACTGTTAGCTCTAATGGTGTGACTAAAAGGTGGAAGAGGCCAAGATTTAATTCCTACATAGACATGTTTGCCTTTAACATACTGTAATAAAAGGCAGTAGCTTTAATTAATTAAATAATGCATAGAACAACCAATAATCATTTCAATCCATAGAAAAGGTTCTATGTCCTACTCTGAGTAATGAAATATCATCTACAATAAACTCCTACACCAGTCTGACATCAGTTGAAACAAATTAGATTTTCTTTTACCTTGGGCTGTAGCATATGGATATACCTGGTGTGAATCAACAGTTCGTTCCTTGCACAATGCGTGCTGGGCCAATTCCTCTATATGATTGTGTATCATGTTAAACAATGCTTTCTCCTAAACAATGCACTCATTTTCACCATTTAACACTGTCATATGTTTTAACTGACAATTTCTAAAGCCACTGTTTCTTTAACAACTGGGTATTGTTACGTATCTTTAAAACACCTAACAGTCCTTAAAGGAAAAATATTCTCATACCGTGTCAATATTAACAGAACATATTTCAGCTATTTGGTTTTATTTTTTTATTAAAAGGCAGAATGGCAGGTGTTCAATAACAACTCCCTCCAATGGAAACACCCAATAAACAGATAACCCTTACCATTAGAACAGTACAAAACCATACCCCATTTCAGTCCTGCAGTACTGAATTTGACAGCTGAGGATCCTAAGAATACAAACATAAATTCACTGCTCTGCTTAAACTCCGCTTTGACACAGCACACTACTTTCAGAGATGTACTTCGAAACCACAGGGGATGCTCAGGACTTAGGGACATCTGTTTATATATATTACACAGCACACTACCACCAGCCCTCTGGAGGTTTGAACCCAAGGTTCCCCAACCATACTAGCCTCCCAGACAGCCACTATTCTTGTGAGAATAATGCTTACAAGAGTAAGAAGACTGTCAAGCAGAAGGCTTTAGCTCAACAGCACTTTCTAGAGAACTAATAAAAATATGAAATTTTGTATGAAAGGTGCAGATACTGGAGCTGCAGACTGCAGTCATTTTGCACTGTAGACAACAGACAGGTAGGCTGAATCAGTATTACACTCCAATTACCTTCTTTTATTCCAGCTCAGTAAACTCAAGCATGAGCTACTATAGGTTTGAAGTCTGACAAAAGAACATGCTGATTTTTTTTGTTTTTCTTTCTGTCTGTGTTATAACCAAGAGTTAGGCAGAATAGGCTGTTTAACTATAAGCCATCTCTTGCACATGTGAAAATATTTCACACTCTACCAAAAATATTTTTGCCTTGTGTTGCCTCTTCTGATGACTACAGTTGCAGTAATGCTGCCTGAGTTCAGAGGTATTGCTCCCTGGAGTCTTACCTGTTTATGAAAAGAAACCTGTGAGTTCAGTGGGACAGGTAACAGATGCCTGCAATATGGTCTCTCTGTGGGGCCAGCGTCTTCCTTTTAAGTGTTTTCAGCTCAGTCACAACCAAGCAGGTTGAAGGAAAGAGACTGAGAAATGTCTTTTGTGTCGATGTTTAGTATATTCACTAAAATATGCAGTTGTGATTTAACCTAACAGGCTCTATATCATTTAACTTGAAAAACTGGAAGACTTATGAAAATATCGAAATAGGCTTTTTCTATTCAAAATTAAACATTCTGACTTTTCAGTTTAAAGCCAAACTAAGCCAACTTGAAAAGAAAGGCTAAGCACATCTGAGAATGGAGCATTTCATTCATCCCATGACAAATGATTTTGCTTTTAAACTGAGGCTGCCTTATGCAAAAAAAAAAGAAAGCTTAGAAACCTTACACTGATCTCTTTCAGCCTCAGTGGCCAAACTGGAAGTAGTACTCACTTTCAACAGCAAGGGATTTGGGTAGTCTCCAATATTCAAGTAGAACACCTGTGTTGTGGTTTGTTTGATGTCAGGCAGGGTTAGAAAATTTTTAGTATAAAGCTTTTGGAGACAGCAACAGTGATTGCATGACAGGACCTTTTTTTTTTTAACTTGGAGGTCAGTTAAGTTGTGATACTTTGGTATCTACACTGTATAATGCAGCACACAAGCTGGGACACATGCTAAAGATTCATTTACTTGCCATTTCTCCCATCTTTTTTTTCTGTGGCCTTCTGCGATAAAACCAGTGTCACATAACATATAGGTCAAAACAAGAGCATAACTTTCTTCACTCATACGCAACACAAGAACACTTACTCACCTGGAGATCACTTGAACAAAGTAAATTGGCACTTTCTATCACTTATAAATTTCCTTACAGACTAAATGCATAGATATTGGCACAAAATAATACCATAATTAAGCAAGCTGAGAGGGAATCTCAACAGCACATGGTCAGCAACATGCTACAAATCAAGTTATTAGGAAGAGGAACTTTTTTCTCTTTAGGATTTGTTCTTCATAGAATATGAAAATAGACTGATGTTTGAAAATCTCAGAGATGATGTACTTAAGACTGTAAATGCAATTTATAAATCCTGTTTTAGTTTACTGAGACTAAGAAATACTTTTATGCTATGGGTTGACAGAGTCAAATTAGCAAGCCTAATTTGACGGAATATTATTTTAGAATAGTTAATATCAACTTGAATTATTTTTTGTTGAACATATTCTTTGTTTCCCTGTGTATATTCCAGTCACATAACTCATACATCTGTTATTCCCAGCATTTAATCTATGATGTTTACACAGATCTCCCTGCAGGGCATTTTGGTCTAACTGAATCGTTATTTCAACAGTATATCCTAGTTTAATGATACTGTTACTTGAAATGTTGCCTTTTGCAAGTTTTCTTCCCTCTAGGGTTAACTCAGCCCTTCCACAGTGAATCAGAAAATCTGACCCTACTCTTAAGCAGGACAAGCTGGAAAGTGAACTCTGCTTTCTCAACACAGGGTCCTCAGCACTTCAGACCCATAGAGTAGGTAATGTGACAGCTGAGGGTCTGAGTTTATGAAGAGATTTAAATCTTAACGAAATCTCAGTACTGGTTTCTGATAATAGGTGCTAATGATCATAAGATGCGATTACTTAAAATGGCATATTAGGATTCATTCTTTTGACAGAGGTGGGGATGCTACTGTGCTCTCACGTACATTCTTTTCTATTTGACCATCACCAGAATAAAAATTGTTCTCCTGCAGATCCATTTTTAGGAACAAGTAATGAATATTTTAATATCACTGCTAGACATTTTTGTTGAGCTTTATTTGGAAAACAGTATTGAGCAATTCCATACTCCAGTTTTCAAGTGATTAAGGCACATATTTAACTCAGTGAAACTTAAGCTTCTGAATACAAAAGGACCTTTTGAAAAGGGACTTGATTTCAGTTGAATAAGAAATTGGAAAAAATCAGGTGCTTCACTGAAAAGAAATGTCACAAAGGGGCTGTTGCCATTGAAAATTAAAGAAACAACAGATAATGTGGATTTTTTAATCTATGAGTATTTACACATACTGAAACTCAGATTTTCCAAAGATCTAAATGCTGAAGTACCTCTAGACTGCTTAAAAATCCATACCTTAATTTATTGATATTTTTACTAAGCTAGATATACTAAGTCTTGGTGTCCAAAATCTATGAATACAGCAGTTTCAAAATGCGTCACCTGCTTCCAAAGCATTCAGCAATGTTGAGTAGTAATCATGAAAAAGTCCTTCTAAGCCTTGTGATATGTTCTTCATCTTGAGAAGGTAAACAAGTGCAGAGAGATTATTCTTTCACACACAAGTACAACATGTCAGGACTTTCCCTATTGGTAGGCTCTATTTACATGTGAAACTTGGGATGAGCGTTGAAGGATACCCTTCGGAATTTGAGGATCACCAGGATTTAAAGCAAAAGATTCTTCAACCCCAAACTTAACCTAACTTGCTTCACTGAAGAAAATCCAGTACCCTTAGGTTTCAAAAGACCTGCACACACAGTCGAAACATAAAGTTTCTCTTCAGCGAGTTCATTTTCAGAGTAGAACCTCAGTACAAGGACCTGCTTTACAAAACTGCATGTCAGCTGTGGCAGCTCAAAACCTTGAAAAATCATGCAAGAGAAAACTAACACAAAACCACAGAAGATTTCTTTTTTTATTCATCACCACAGATATTCACATGGGACAATATAGGATTTTTAAATGAGCAATATAGGATTTTCAAATTAGTAAGTGCTATAAACTATGAAGCCCACCATGAATCTTACTTAAGTTGGACTTGCCAATCCTAAATCATTTAGACTGTGCAAAAAATTCCACACTCTGGTGAATTAAGTCTTGCAGTTTAGCAGACGTCTAGAAAAGAGTTTTATTTTCACACACAGTAGAAAAATGCTGCTGCAACATATTATGGAGTGTTGCCACATGCAAATAACTGTTAGTGGAACAAACTATTTGTGAACTAACACCATCCGGAAAATTCTATTCAACAAAAATAGAAATCCGTATTTTTTTATCACTACACAAATAAGAAACATTTTAAAACATCAGTCTGTATTGCAATATTCTTCTCAAGTCCTTACATTCCTTTTAGAAACGCATAATCTTTCTGAATAGTCTCTCAATCCCCAGAGAATCATTGCTTTTTTCAAGTTCTTTCAATATCACAGTACCAAAGCACGTAGGGACTGGAACTATATATTTTTGTAATTAATTTCCTTAAGATAATGTTAGAAACATCAGATTCCTTAAAATATAGATGAATTTCAAGGTGAGTCTGCTAGTAGATGTTATTAATGGCATATGATTTATTGTGACATGAAATCTGATCTGAAACTCATGTTATTAGCTGAGCTTCTTATAAATTATAATTGCCAGCTGCTGAAAATATGCAGAAAGACCACTGATAAACTAGCTTCACCTTCAAGGCCTAGATGATCCACATTTGCTAACTGTCCAATATCTCTAGTCCTGCTGAATGACTATAATACATTGGGATGCACAGGTCAGGTTTGATTTTTTGCATCATGTAATTCTTTCAGAATGAGAAGCATCAGAGGTAGGTAGAGTTCATAGAAAATAGAAGTTTACTGTGGAGCTTGAAAAAAACACACACTTGGGCTCACTGCCTGTCATTGCATAGATTTTAAACAGATTGAGTATTTCAGGGGAAAAAAATCTCTTGACTGCTAAATGCAGAATGTATACTTGAACAGGAAAACAGTAAGAAGTTAGGTAATATTCAAACATCATTCTGTACAGCTCTAAGAAGACAGCACAAACAGCATATTTTACCATCCTAAAGTCTATGGAGATTTGCATCTACACAAGACTTTCCATGTTGCCCCCATGGAAAACTAAAGAAAGTGTATGGGTAAGCTTACAATGACAAAAAAATTTGTGTTAATAATTATTTCCAGATATTCTGTTTATTCCTAATAACTTTTTATCTCACTTCCCCCCCACCTCCCAGGTGCCTTTAAATGTTAAGTAAAGTTTCTGAAATGTTACTTTTACCTATCACAACTTATGTGCAAAATTACCTACATAAGAGAAGACAAACAAGCATTGCATTATGAATATTATCTACTCAACAAACCAGATATTGAAAGAAGGTGAATTTACAGTACATGCTGTAATACATTTTTAATCTCCCGAAAAGCTTTGAGATACTATTGCAAATTCAAAAAGCAACACAAGGAACAGATGCAAGTCTAATTCCTGAGTTATTTTACATATTCAAAGTTATTTAATAATAAAAGCGTTTATGTGTAAAATGGCATTCACTTGCCCTTACTAAGAGTATATATGTAAGAGCCCCCTGTCAAAGTACTAATGTGCATGTGGGAATGAAACATACGGATCACCATCTGCAGCTGTCTAGTAAGTGCTCTTCAGTGCCTAATGGCAAAGTGTCAATTCAGGGATCCTCAGATACCACTATGCATCATCTTGTCCATGGTAGTCTTACAAGTCAAACATTTAACACGTGAGAACAGTTTATTTATAATGCTATTCATTTCAGTTGAAATACCAGATATAAAACAGCCACCCTGCAACCAGTCTGGGAGCATATACTTAATATAAAATGCACCAATTTTCTCTTTTTTTGTAAGAACCAGCATTTTAAGGGATGTGCAAAATTTAACCCTTCACAGAACATACCTTAGTAACATGAAAAAAATGTTTTCATATGCAGATATTTTTAGATTCTTACCTACTGTTGAACTTCTCTGGATGTTTTTCTCTCATGATATGGAATCTGTGGGCAATTGAAGCATCCTAACAGGAAAAAGAAAACCAAAAATCTATTGTGACCGCAAATCACGAAATAGAAGTCCAAAACTGTGAACAGGACATATGGTTTGTAAGGTGTTCTGTGAAATGTCATTTTCAACAAAAGCAACACTATTATCACTTAGAAGGCTTAAAGGTACACTGTACCAAGAATGGGACATATCTGAACTTAATCATTTATCACACTTGTTACAGCCTCCACTATTTCTTTTTACAAATCAGGTATGATAGTTTCAGTTTACTGAAAGTTTCTTCAACATTTGTACCATTCAAATCTGGGGAAAGTTTACAATAAGACCATTCACACTGTTCTTTCTTGCAGCAGTACTTACTAAAGTCTATGAAATCGATTCCTTTAGTGCATATGAGTGATGCAGCAGAGTTACTCAACATGCATACAGCTTGATATTTGCAAATGGCCATTCAATAGCTTTCTCTAGAAAACTGGAATGAATTGTAGAAAAATAGGTAGAAAATGGAAATAAATGTCAGGAGATGCCCAATTTAATTAAATTAAATGCATATTGTCAAGACATTTAAAAATTTAGTAAATTATGCTAATATTACATTTAAATAATGTGTATGTGAGATGAAATCGCTGCATGAATTACTTGAATGTGTACATTTTGAAGAAAATCAAACCACTGTGGTGGGGTGTTGCTGAAAGTAGAGTATTTTGAACTGATCTGTTAGAATCAATGTTCAAAGCATTTTAGTATCTCCTTTGCAGTTATGAAAATAATGTTTTCCTCATTCCAGACTATGTAATACTTATTTCACATAAAAATCCTAAACAATTTACAAACTAGGAATGAAGAACATAAAAAGTTTCTTCATCTTTTAATGTATGTATCAAATGAGGTGTGGCCAGTAACGAGTGGTGTCCCTCAGGGATCGGTGTTGGGACCGGTCTTGTTCAACATCTTTGTCGGTGATATGGACAGTGGGATTGAGTGCGCCCTCAGCAAGGTTGCCTATCACACTAAGCTGGGTGGTTCAGTCAGTACGCTGGAGGGAAGGAATGCCATCCAGAAGGGCCTTGAGACACGCTTGTGAGATGAGCTGATGCCAACCTGATGAACTTTAACCATGCCAAGTGCAAGGTCCTACACCTGGGTTGGAGCAACCCCAGGCACAGCTACAGGTTGGGCAGAGAAGA